>JADRCD010087505.1:0-15822 GCA_019843815.1 Montemys delectorum | reverse complement strand
ATGATTCCAGTCCCAGAGAATCTGATGCCCTTCCGTAGCCTCCTAAGGCACCGTAGACATGAGGTACCTAGACAAATATGGAGGCAAACACCCCCACACATACAATAACAATACATAAACCTCTTTTAAAAGACCTGTCTTGTGGGCTGGAGATGACTAAGCACTTACGAGCACTTGCTGATCTTCTAGAGGACCCAAGTGTGATCCACAGTACCAACATGGAGGCTCACAAATGTCTAACTCTAGTTCTGGAGATAATGACATCCTTTTCTGGCCTCCATGAGCAGCAAGCATGCGCATCGTGCACAGATATACATGCAGGCAAAACACCCATACATGTGAAACAAAGTAAAAACAAAATTTAAGATTTCTCTTTTCCCCCCCTCTCTCTCCTTCCCTCCTTTCTTTCTTCCCTCTTTAGATTAAAGGGTTTTTATGAATTCCGAGCAAACGCTGTGCTACTAGAGTACATCCCCAGCCACCAGAGTCAAGAAAATACATCCTATGTGCCCAGAGTGCTTAAGGAGAAGCACAAATGTGAACTGAAGTCCCCCAAACAACTCTTAGACGTGTTCCTGGCTTCCATTTCTATTCACACTCCACTCCCGAGATGCAGACTTCCTGCAAACTGCCTTCTCCAGTTGGGTTTCAGCTCTGCGTCGACAGATCTTCTTGGTTCACTTGTGCATTGAAGCACTGGAAGGCTACCTGACGGAACAGGTAGATAAATGCTAAGCAGATGCAAAGGCAAACTGCCTCAGCCCATAGACTCTGATGGTTTCTTTCCATTCTCCTTGACTCTCTGCACTTCCCCGCATCCATCCATTGTTCACTTTTATTTTCTTTTAATAAATTGCACTACCTTTGCAAGGTTGGTTTTATCCTAACTGACAACTAACAATTGTACATATTTATTTGGCAGTGCATGTATATGCATTGCAATTCTACAACGATCAGATGAAACTTTAATTAGCAGGGCTAGCAACCATTCCTTGTGGTGCACCCATTTAAAATCTCTGTCAGCTCGTTTAAAATGTGTCACACGTGCTTTCCTGGGTGTGCCTATCCCAATCACTTAATTCTTGCAGTCGAAGGTTGAGAGTGATTCAGGCTGATGAGTTGTTTAAATGTAGTCTGAATTATTGGGTGATGCACACGCAGCCACTCTGTGTGGTCAAGAGTCTCATTATTTAGTTCCTGTGTTTGTGAACTCATCCACTTGATAAAACTTTCTTCAGTGCCACTTTAGGGGTTGACTGTGAAGTGTACTTGTCAGGTGTTGAAGCCTTGGTCCTCAGCTAGTAGATGCACCTCTGAGATTGTTGAGTCCTGAGCACTCTGAACTAATCAATAGATTAACCCACATGTGGATTCATAATTTGATGGCCTTGAGAGATGGTTGAGATTTGGGGAGGAGGGTGGATGTAGTAAAAAATATTAAAAAAAAATCTTGTGAGGTTTCTACCTGCCTTAGGCCATTTGTGTTCCCTGATGAAAGACACACACAGCCTTTATATTTTAAAATATGCCTTAGGCAGCGCAATAGCGGGGCAGCTGCCTACCCTCCAGGCTGTTAGAATCTACCTTCCCATCCATAACCTCAAACCACCACTCAATATTTACTGTGCTCCATCTGGACTGCTCTCAACTCCAACCAGGCAGCTCTCTGGACCATCTTCTCTTGGCCCCTAGCCCATGGCGGCTCTCTCTCTCCCCTCCCCTCCACTCCCCTCCCCTCCCCTCCCCTCCTCCCCTCCTCTCCTCTCCTTTCCTCTCCCTCTGTTCCCCTCCCCTCCCTCCCCTTTCCTCCCCTCCCCCACCTTTCCCGTACATTCTTCTTCTATCCTGTGGCAGCTTTTCTCATTCCTTCCTTGTGGTTCTCAAGCCTAGGAACCTAAACCCCACTTATGTCTCTTCCCCCCTCCCCCACCCCCAGCTATTGGCTGTCAGCATCTTTATTCACCAATCAGAATTAACTTGGGGGCAGGGTTCCAGGATTCTGTCCAGACTCCAGGTTTTGCCCATATTAACATTACAATAGACAGTAAAAACCGCAAAACCTCAACTGGTAGAGTGGCACTGAAGAAGACAGGTCATTTCTTTGGGGCTGGAACTTGTCCTTCCTCCTTCCTTCTCTGCTTGCTGGGTGCCATAAGGTGATGCTCTGCCCTATCTTGACCTCCCTATCATGATGCTTGGCTCATTACATGCCACAGCCATGGAGTCTGGAGATCAGGAAATGAAATCTTTAAAACCATGATGCTTTGATCATTACAGCCCACAGTCATGGAGTCCAGACGAAGAACAGGAAATGAAATCTGAAATCTCTAAAACTGTCAAATATATATATATATATATATATATATATATATATATATATATATTCTTTTATATTATTGTCCTTAGGTATTTGTCACTGTGACAAAAATCTATTATGAGTCTCAAAACCAGCACTACTGATGATTTGATAATTATGTGTGACATAGGCAGACCAATGAAACAAAAACAAAAACTTCATATCCTCTGGCATGCACACTCCCCCCACCCCACCTAAATTGCACAAAGTGACATCATATTTTTTTTGTTTCAGGTTTCCCATTATAACCTCCCACCTGTCTGCAAGCTATTTAGTATAATTTCTTTCTATTTATATACTTTTGTTGGTGGTTTTACTTTTTAACATAGATTTGACAGGTAGGGCAAACATGCTGTCTAGTTCAAGAAAACAGACCTGTGTCCTCTGGTTAGAAGAAAGAAGTCTTACTTGGGTATATGTTGTCATGGGTCTGTTATCAATCAACAGCATATAGTAAATTACATGATTTTAAAAGAAACACACATGAAATAAGACAATATGACGACTGAGAGGAGGCTCACAGAAACCAATTAGCTGCATTTTATCCAGAAAATAAATAGTTCTTCACTCACTAGTTAATTGTCCAAGATGACCTCCATGGAGAAAAACTAGCGTGGTAGGAGGTAGGAAGGGCTGGGGAGGGCTTATTGGAAGGACCCAAAGTCACAGTTAGATGAAAGAAATGAAATCAGTAGCTCTGTCACACCTTGTGGTGACGACAGCCAATGGCAGTGCATGGTGAGTGCCATTGAGAGTTATAAAAAAGACTGGAGAAGTGGTTCAGCGGCTGAGAGCACTGGCTGCTCTTACAGGAGACTCTAGTTCATTGCCAGCATCCACACAGAGTGACTCACAAATACATGTAACTCCAGCGCCCAGGGGTTCTGGCACCCTCTTCTGGCTTCTGTAGGCACTGCACTCATGTGCATAGACACACAAACACATAATACACATATTTAAAAATAAAATAAATCTTTAAAAGAGGCTTGAAGAGATGATTAGCAGTTAAGAATACTTAACCTATTTTCCAGAAGACCCAAACTCAGTTCCTAGTGCCCAAGTGGTAGGAGGCTCTGTAACTGCAGTTACTGGGGTTCTGACACCCTCTTCTGGCCTCTGTGGGTACTGCATGCATGTGGTGTACAAATGCAGGCAAACACTGGAGGATTAAAAAAAAAATCTTAATTTTTTTAAAATAAAAGTTGTTAAGGGAACAGATTTTTTAAATGTTCTCCCACATCCTTAATGATATAAAAGGTAATGCATGATGTTAATTAGCCAGATTTAGAAAGTATGTGTATTTCAAAAACACTGTGCTTTTTCACTTTAACCATGTGCAATTATTCTTTACCTTATGAATTAAAACCATTTTTAAAGTAAAATAAACATTATAAAACAATAAATTCAAATACAAGAAAATGAAAGAAAATGAAAAGCTCAGACAAGATTAGTCACTTAAGGAACCAGTGGGCCAGGTTATTTCTAGAGATTCCTGTCTCTGAAGTTTTTTGATGCAAAGACCCTGAATGTTGGTTCATGGGTATGACACCTCTCTGGTTTCCTGGATGAGCTCATTCTTTGTACCGCACTGGCTGCTATGGCGGGATGGGCTCACTAAAAACGTAACAACTGAGCTTGTAAAGGCAAGGCTATTATCAGCTCTGTGCACAGGGCAGCCTGCCTCCTTCTCTGGTGCCTGGGTTACTTATTGTCCATCATCCACATAGGCATTTTGATGACGGGGTGAGTCGAGCTTTAAGGCTGGTTCACTGAGCTAGTTTCTCGTGGTGCATTTTATCCATCCATCCCATCGAGTTAGTCCCTACTCCACTGACATCTCTAGGTGGCTCTGTGCTCCTTTATGCATCTTTCTGTCATCTGGAAAGTGTTTGAGCCAGTGGGTGCCTGGGCCCGGGGCCTTGTGGAGGGTGAGGGTGGCTTCCATACTGCCCCAATAGTAGGAGGGCTCATGTTCACTGGCATACCTTGTGACACAAAATAGAGGATCCTAGCGAACTAGTGGAACCTCGGGATGGGCCCAGAACAGGGCAATGGCTGCTTCCTCTGCATGTAAAGTCCCCTCAGGGGCTGGCAGCCTGGCACTTCCCCCATAGTGCCAGTGGGATGGTTGGCTACTCCAGAGCTCCTGCTGATTCTCCATTGGTTCAAAGGCTGTGTGAAAAACAAACGAACAAGCAAACAGCAACAACAACAACAACAACAACAACAAAAATGCTTGCCGCTCTACAGTACAGAAGTTTGCACCTTGTTGTTCGTCTCCAGAGTCTGTTTCCAGGGTTCGTGTCTCTGCCTCCCCCACCCTTTCCTAGATCCCAGTTCCCACAAGACCAGGGACCTGTATACTTTTGAGTCCTCCAGAAGTAGAAATCTGCAAAGAGAAGTGCCCAACATAAAGTTTCCCCAAGATTTCTTCAAAATGACTGGGAGGTGGAGAGAGCTCCCTCTCTGCTTTAGCGGCCCACGTACACAGATGGCGCTGAAAGTGAGTGAGATGGATGCCTAACGAGGTATTGGGTCGCCACCACAATAAACCAACAAGGCAAAATTAATACTTTCTTTCCCAATGAAAGTCTTTGATAAACCTTAGTACAGTGTGCCCAAGGTTGAGTGGACATTAGTCTAAGTTACAGAGACCATTTGGTTCTCAAATATGTGTCTTGACTTGAAGGCCGTTGAGCCTATAATCTTCCTGGATGACCATGTGGGACTCATTCATCTTTGTTATTTTTATTTCTTTTAATTAATATCTATTTGTTGTTCAAAACAGTCGCTTTCATTGTGATCTTTTCTTACATGTGTGTGATCTTGATCATACTTATCCCTCTATTGACATTTATCTCTCCTCAGCCTCCCACTGGCCCTGTTCATACCTTAATAGTTCCCTTTACACTTTCATGCTTAAAAAAATAATCACCCTAGATTCCACACACTTTGGGTTTTTTTTTTGTTTTTGTTTTTGTGTGTGTGCCATTATTTTGCTTGATTGTGATGAACATGAATTCCATTCATTTTCCTCAAAAACAAAACTTAATTTTATTCTTCTTCATGGCTGATTAAAACTCAGTGGGTAAAGTGTTTGTTACATAAAGATAAGGACCTGAGTCTGCATCACTAGAAACTCCAAAAAGGCCAGCCATTGCAGCATGTTCCTTTAATTCTCGCTTTCTCCCACTTTACAGAGAAAGGGTGGACAGCTTTAATCAGAGACACTGAAAGGCAAAGTGGCTCGTGGATACCCTACCTCATGGATTTTCCCAATTGTGGCACTGAAAAAACTCTGTGTCTTAAGACCCGAGAATGACACGGCTGGGTCACATAGTAGTTCAATTCTTGGATGTCCAGCTTATTCCACACTTGCTGGGGAGCCCAGGCTTCTCCCTAGAATTCTTGTGCTGCTGATATCGCTCTGCCTCCCATCTCCATGGTAGTATGAGAGGCTCAGTGTCAGTCACTTGGAAAGAGGAACCCAGGCTGATTTTGATCTGAGCCTTGCGAACCATCTGTGGGACCAGTCTTACCAACATCACCCCATTGAGCCGTGACAAGACGGTGGAAATGGCCGGCCTTTGTGGGTGGTCCTCCCAGACTCGATTTGCTCTCTAGATGGAGGTTCTCTATCTGTTCTAGGGGAACTCAAATTACACTTAGACGGGACTTTTCTTGTTTGTTGTTTATGTAGCAATTAAAGTCTCATGGTTTAATAGGCCCATATTCTTGAGACTTTCCTTATTTGTATTTTATATGCATGAGTATTTGGCTGCATGCATGTCTGTGCGCCATGTCTGTGTACACAGAGGCCGGAAGAAGTGTCAGATTCCCTTGGGACTGGAGTTATAGGTGATTGTGAGCTGCCAAGTGCATGCTGGGAAGACACATGTTTTTATGATCTACAATTATTCTCCAATTCAGAACAGCCAGGTTTCAGCAACGAAACTGTGAAATCCCCGCCCTCCGGATGGGCTAACTGATGCATTCGTTATATTTCCACCTCGGGATAACAAACCAGAAATGTCCCGAGGAAGGAATCAGATGCATGGAAACACTGAGGGGGTATACATCCTGTCTAATATTTAAAGCGTTATCATGATACACAGCATACTGGTGCCTTGATGCAGACTGCAGACTCCAGCTTATTGGTGGCAGAATGCTCATCTGACTGGCTTGAACTGGTAAGCTGTTTTGGCGTGGTTAACTTCGACAGGGCCCACCGAGAACAGGAGAGATCGTGAGCTGTAAAAGATGATTAATCAACTCAGAGGGAGCAAACCCGAAGCTGCTGCGAGCAAATCAACCAGGCATAATTAAATAAGCCTATCCCTTCCCTGATGAATATGATATTTAAATATTTACTCCAAGCAAATACATTTAAATAAATTTTCTGCTGAAGCTAAACCAATTCATTAAAACTAACTTAAGAAACTCGATGTGTAAAATCTTCATTTTCTGTAGCTCAGTTATCCTGACGTGAGCTGGAGAGCCAGCGTGTTGAGCCAGTAAGTGACCCCTGTGCCCCTAGGAAATGGGGGAACTGCGCGTGGCACACTAAGGAGCAACTACTGCACAACTTTGTAGTGTGAAAGAAAGCAGAACCTAAACTTCGTTCTTCTTCAGGGAGGAATAGATGTCCTGCCCCCATGTTTGTCTCTGGCAGATTTTTGCTTGGTGGAGACCCTGATGTCAATGCTGAAGCTCAGTGTTTGCCGTATCACTACTCATGAGCTTTGTGATCTAGGGACACCAAACATTTATTGGGGGCGTTAACACCGTCTGGGTGATACCTGAAGAGGACAGAGGAGGGAAACTTTCAAGTCACCCTCCTTTACTAAACCAAGTGTGGTGGTCTCAGCGTCACACTTTGGAAGCTCCATCATTTCCCCTTCAAATTAGGTGAAAATCGTCTGCATGGCAAGCAAGGGTTCGACTTTGCATAGAACCTGCTCTCAACAGGGTTCCAGTGTGTACGCTTTTACATTTGCCGTGTGTATCTGTATGCAGGCACAACCATCATTACTGTTTCGAATGACAAATAAAGAACTATTTGGAGCTCCGTGATCACACTGGTCTATTCTGCACATGCATGCTGCACTTTAACCCATGACAGTGTATTTTCCCATGTATTTCACACTCTGAGTCATGCCCAGCCTCCTGCACAGCCCCTTTCCTCACATTTTCACTCCCCACCCCATGTCTGTTCCTCTCACTATGCAGAGTTCGTCTCCTGTGCATTTTCCTGCCTCCCACTCTTCTTCCTTTCTCCCCACCCTTACCTACTTGAACATTTATCCCTTGTTCATCTTTCAGACATCTTTGTGAAAGTCAGGGGCTTCTCCTTCTAGAACGAACTATTGTCCTTCGATACTCTCCTATTGTGCACTCACCTGGCATCAGAGTCCTCACTAGTAGACCCCACTGTGCTCTGTTCTGAATTGCTGTGAACAGTCTTAGAGTACAGAAAGGCAGCAGAAATTGCTCACCTGCCTTTCTGACCACACCTACAGAGGAGGAGAAGAGCTGGCTATTCCCAGAGAAGGGACTCACCTCAGCCTGAAAGAGGAAAGTTCCTGAGTAGCACAAGGGACCAGGTGAACTCAACAAGCTCTTACTGACTCCTTGTTTATAGATTCTGTTTTGTCTTCTGTGGATTTGTAAATGAGGGACTTGGTGGTTTTTTGCAACTGACATTCGAGTTGCCATGTCTTTGCACTGCTTTCCTTTGAGGCACCCTAGTAGGGGAGATGGGGGAATTCTAGAACACGGGGAGAAGTCAAGTAAGGATTCTGAAACCTGGACATACTCCAGTTAATGCATCAAAGAGCCTGCAGCCTCAGCTGTGGTCCCATCTCTCTAAACACAGAGACTGTCAGTCAGAATGGGCACTAGACAGTCACTCCTTCACCTAGTACAGAAATCTTTACATCTCAGAAGCCTCCGGTGATTTGAAGAAATAAGAAATGGGAAAAAAGAGATTAAAGACTTCCAGTTGGCATGGTGACAGGCACACAGGGTGACTTTTCCCGTACCTGTTGGGAAGGAGTGACTGATAGGATGTGTGTCCAGGAAATCTACAATGTTACAGGTGCAGCCAACAAATACTGACAGTATGGAGCCGTGTTGGATGATGTTCCTTTGGGGTCTTCCAGTGGTTTTGTGTCAGAGGAAAGATCTGAATTCTAAGGTTTCTTGTGAATAAATACTACTGGTCTCATGGTCTTTTTTGATTTCCTGGGATAAACATCCAATCTGTATAGGCTTTCTACAGAGAGGGCTGGCTCTTGGCTATGTAAGGAGATTATTTCTTTTGGAAAGGGAACAATGTGGACCTGAAAATCTGACATGGGTGCTGGTCTGGTGGTGGGAGATGAAGCACAACCAGCGAAGCAGAACCAGCTTGGTGGTGTGAAGGCTTCTTCCCTTCTCTACCTAGGTTTCCTTCACCGCTTTGATTCACAGGGACCGAATCTGATCGTTTTGTCTATGCTTGGCCCAGGGAGTGGCACCAAGAGAAGGTGTGGCCTTGTTGGAGTAGGTGTCTCACTGTGGGAGTGGGAGTTAAGACCCTCACTCCAGCTGCCTAGAAACTGGTATTCTCCTAGCAGCCTTCAGACGAAGATGTAGAACTCTCAGCTCTGCCCGCACCATGAGTGAATGCCGCTATGCTCCTGCCTTGATGATAACGGGCTGAATCTCTGAACCTGTAGGCCAGCCCCAATTAAATGTCGTCCTTAGAAGAGTTGCCTTGGTCATGGTGTCTGTTCACAGCAGTAAAAGCCCTAACTAAGACACAGCTCCAGCAAACCACTGCTCATGTGCAACAGTCCCAATGGCCACTTTGCATTGTGAGGAGTGTGTGTTTTTCCTGGCAAGCCTGTTGACATCCCTGTCCTCCTTGGATCTTGTTCTGGGGTCAATTCTTAGTGGGAGGAGAACTTGGTCTGACCAACCAGGAAATCAAATTCTTTGAAATCATTGGTTGATTTATGAATGGAGACATGATTTTCTTGGGATTAGAGTAAAAGAAAGTTCTCGTAGACCTGTAGGAAGTGTAAGATCCCCCTCCTCCCTTTCCCCTAGCATCTGCAACACTAAAAACTTGGGGCCACTGCAGTCATGAAGGCCTCTCTGTGTATGAAACCAGCTTGAGTGAAAAACAAAGAAAGATAATTGGTGGCTGCTGGCAGAGCAAGGATTAGTCTTCTTCAGGGATGTGACCTCAGAGAGCCGCCATGGGTTTCAGCAGATGGTCCTGCCCCTACATCCATTCAGGCAACACTGATGGACTTAGTGGCTTTAGAAGCAAAGGACATAAAGTCCGGAAGGAAAAGTGGGGAATGTAAGAGAGAAACTGGAGGCACCCAGTTTCCTACCCAGTGGGACTGGGGGTAAGATTAGATGAAAGCAGACTCTGCTGGATAGTTTTATGTTAACTTGATACAAGCTAAACTCATCAGAGAGGAGGGAACCTCAATTAAGAAATCACCTCCGTAAGTTTGGGCTGCAGGCAGTTCTGTAAGGCATTTTCTGATTAGTGATGGATAGGTGAGGCCCCCGGATAGGTGTGGGTGGTGCCGTCCCTGGGCAGGTGGTCCTGGGTTCCCTAAAGAAGCAGTCTGAGCAAGCCGTGAGGAGTCAGCCAGGAAAGACAGTGCTTCTCCATGCCTCTGCATCAGCTCCTGCCTCCAGGTGCCTGCCCTTCTTTGAGTTCCTGTTCTGACTTCCTTTGATGATGAACGACGCTGTGGAAGCAGAAGCCAAGTAAACCCTTTGCTTGCTCCCTAACTTGCTTTTTGGTCATGGTGTTTCATCACAGCAATAAAAACCCCCAGCTGAGACATATATTATAAAGAACATCTTAAGGAAGCAGAGCAAAATTTAAGTTACAAACCAGTGAGCCGAGGAATGGATAGAGAGAACTCAAGACCACTGGTTCAAGCCACGCCTGAAGGAACTCTACCACTGTGTACGGCTGCTAGGTTAAACAGTTGATGACCTTCCTATCCTTAGGGAAGGGTTAAATTGAGTTGGATTTTCATCACTTAAAACAAAAGAAACGTGGCAAACTTTTTGCCCTGTCTCACTGCCCCTCCATCCAACCCTTTTATTGTGTGGCTTCGTGTTTCATAATGCTCCATCAAAATTAGGACAAAGAACGTTGCCAGAACCCTTCGCATGCCAGCTCTGATTATATGTGGACCCGGTTCCGGTTCCTCCCTTGGGTCAGCCATCTGTCAGCCACGGGGCAACGTCAGGCCATCAGCTGTTGGGATGCTAATCAAGCATCTGATGTTGTCATTCTACAGACGGAGCGCGGTCCTCGCAGACTTGCCTGTGCTCTTGCCCAGAGGGTGAGCGAGGGTGCCATCCACTGCTCTGCAGAGTAGGTGCTCACTGTCTATAGCATCCCCAATGGGCGAGCAGATTCTTGGTGAGCTCCGCTGAACACAGTAACGTAGCTGTGGGATAGAGCCTACCAGCCCTGTGTGAAGATTACATTGTGAGTCTGGGGCCGAGAGAAACCGTATGCGAAGATCTTCCTTGTTTGGAAGGTACTTTGTACTCTCCTACAAGGATGTAGAACATCCTCAGTAAGAACTGAATCAAACAGAAGCTGCTCTCACCTGCCATTTGCTAGCGCTGGCTTTTTGAAAAGGTCATTAAATCAGAAGCGTTGAGATCGCCTGGAAATTTTTTTT
Source organism: Montemys delectorum (assembly GCA_019843815.1). Taxonomy (NCBI): domain Eukaryota; kingdom Metazoa; phylum Chordata; class Mammalia; order Rodentia; family Muridae; genus Montemys; species Montemys delectorum. The sequence continues at coordinate 4,755 of JADRCD010087505.1, read as the reverse complement.
TAACGGGGTTCTCCAGGGGAATAAAACCAACCCAGAGGAGTTTATCAGGCTGGCCTTCACTGGCTGTCACTCCACAGGGCATGCCGGTATGCTGAGCAGTAGAGAATCCAGAACCCGTTCAGTACAAGAAATCAACAGCCCTCAGAACAAGCCGAGAGCAGTAGGCGGGCCTGGTCCAGTGACGAAATGGAAGCTCCTCGTTGAGCTGGCTGACGCTTCAATGTTGAGTCCACACTGGCTGGCTGAAGAAGCAGAAGAGAGCCTGAGGCCTGGAGGTCCCTAAAGCATCAATAGGTGGCCTGATGGGACACAGAAGGGCTTGCACACCCGCTGCACACCCGCGTCAGCTACTTCTTTGCGCCACTGTTTTCCTATCTTGGCCTCTAGCCAGTTGGATGTTGCCGATGAGTCATTCTCCATCAGTTACCACTCCATATGCCAATCTGGTCTTGAAATGCTCTCACAGACATACCTGATATGTGTTCCTTCGTCTTCTAGGCTATTCTAAATCTGGTCAAGCTAGACATTGAGGATTAACCATCATGGACCCCAGCTTCCCCATCCTGAAGGGTGTCTGGCTAGAGAGTGATGGATTCAAGACCCTCAGCTCCCAGCCACCTGCCTTTGAATCAATCTGGATGAAAGCGACCTTATTAATATTTCGATCCACCTACCCTGGTTGTAAATAAGACGCGGTCCTGGACATTATCCACATGGTTTTATTTCGTGTCATATATTTTGTCCCATCTCTTTAAACTATTTAGTTAGAATTAAGCAGCCAGCAAAGACACCCTCACCTTATCTAATTCGCTCACGAAGCAGTTTTTAAATTACTCCCATATTTTTCTCTCACAATAGGAATAAAGCAAAGGTTTTTTACATATAGTATTTAGGCCACCTCAATATCTTCTGGAGTGACAAAAGTGCTTGTTATCTTAAAAAATCTTTCCAGGCACTTGTAAATATGTCAAACTAATGTATCGAAGTGTCACATTTGAGACTGAGTCTACAGTAGTCACTTGAAAGCAGTTGTGAGTGCATTTATGAACAGATGACTCAGGGCACACACTCCTGTGTGCAGCCTTCAGCTGACACAAACAAATGCAGGTGTTGCCAAGTTCTGTACAGAAGAACTTTTACCTCCCAACATAAACTTTAAAGAGGATTAGAAATTTAAAATAGGCCAGGCAGTGGCACACGCCTTTAATCATAGCACTTGGGAGGCAGAGGCAGGCTAGTTGCTGAGTTCAAGGCCAGCCTGGTCTACAGAGTGAGCTCCAGGACAGCCAGCGCTACACAGAGAAACCTTGTCTCTAAAAACCAAAGAGCGTCGTGAGACAGAAGAAAAAAAAAAAAAAAATTAAAATAATATTTTTTCACTTTATGAACTTAATGAAATTATGAGGACAGAGGACCGAGGGCAATTCTGGTTCCCAAATTCTGAGACTATGGTATTTGTCAGCCTACTCCATGAGACACTTGGATTTTCAGCTTAATGTTTATAAAGATCAGAAGAATTGGAGAATTTACACTGTTTATTAAGATAAAGAAAATATAATAAAAGGAAAAATTTAATGTCAGTGAATTTCAGGTATCTTACATAAACTGTTGTGTTTTGTAGGTGGGATATTTTTAAATATGTGATTTAAAATTTTTTTCTTTTTACATTTACTGATGTTTTGCCTACATGTATATCTGTATGAGAGTGTCAGATGCCCTGGAACTGGAGTTATTGATAGATGTGAGCTACCATGTGGAGGCTGGGAATTGAACCCAGGTCCTCTGGAAGAGCAGCCAATGCTCTTAACCGCTGAGCCATCTCTCCAGCCCCGAGTAGGTGGGATTTTGAAAGCCATAGCTTACAAAAACAGTTGCCCACTTGTATCTACTTAACTGAATTTCTTACAAACACAGCTGAGGTCAAACCGATTTCCTTAAGAGTTTGGTCCACAAGACCACGGGCCGGAAGTCTCCCCCTCTCTTCCTGTTCTCCACCAAGGCGCAAAATCAAGGTGAGAAGGAGAGCCCCATGCGGGAACTTCACATCCGCCAAGTTCTGCCTCAATATCTACGTGGGGGAGAGTGGGGACAGACTGACCTGGGCGGCCAAGGTGTTGGAGCAGCTCACAGGCCAGACCCCTGTGTTTTCCAAAGCTAGGTACACCATCAGGTCCTTTGGCATCCGAAGAAATGAGAAGATCGCTGTTCACTGCACAGTCCGTGGAGCCAAGGCAGAGGAGATTCTGGAGAAAGGCTTGAAGGTGCGGGAGTATGAATTGTGGAAAAATAACTTCTCAGATACTGGAAACTTTGGTTTTGGCATTCAGGAACACATTGACCTGGGCATCAAATACGACCCAAGCATTGCTGTCTATGGCCTGGACTTCTATGTGGTGCTATGTGGTTCTATGTGGTGGGTAGGCCAGGTTTCAGCATCGCAGACAAGAAGCGCAGAACAGGCTGCATTGGGACCAAACACAGAATCAGCAAAGAGGAGGCCATGCGCTGGTTCCAGCAGAAGTATGATGGGATCATCCTTCCTGGAAAATAAATTTTATCCAAAAGGCTAATAAAAATTTCTCAGAAATACAAAAAAAAAAAAAAAAAAAAAAAAAAAAAAAAAGAGTTTGGTCCACACATGGAGGCATTTTTCCAGTCTTCAGAAAAACCTTCATATCCGAGTTGAGAACTATTTACAAAGAGATATCCCTATGCACTAGAATATCTCAAGAGAAAATGACCATATTTATTTTATGGGCAGAAGGCTGATCCTGTGAGAGAACAGACGTGACCTGAGTCTAGTCTCCAGAAATAAGCCCGGTGGCTTGAGAGATGGCTTTGCAGTCAAGTCTGCTTGCTGCTGTTGCAGATAATCACATTTGGTTTCCAGCTGTGTGGGGCTGCTCATGACCACTTGTCACTCCAGCTCCAGGGAATCTGACGCCCTCTTCTGGCCTCCGTGAGCACTCCACTCACATGCAAAAACATACACACACATACACATACACACACACATACACACACACACACACACACACACACACACAGGAAAACACATGCACATGTATACTTGCAAGCAAAATACAAAATAAATACTTTAAAAACAACAAAGAAAGAAAAGACACAAACTTGTACTGCTACTTTCTCCTATAGAAGTTTATTTTTCTTGCCCAGGGGAATAAGTGAGAAAACTATGTTATTTTCATGATGGGCAATAGAGCTTTATATAAAGGGAGGGGTGAGGGAAATTTTCAAGGAAAGTGACTTGATTTAGAGAGCAACATACAAGTGGGGTTAGGATAACTGCTAGTTGCTAAGTGAGTCCTGGATCTTTAATGTCTCTTCACTGTATCCTTCCACTTCCTATCAGCTAAAACTAGGACAGAAGCCAAAGCTGCCCAGAGATATCCTTGTCTGCCATCTTTGTGCTGTAGCCTGGACAGGCTTAGAAGTGTCCTCACCTGTCACTTTAACTTGCTCAACATGTATGACATCACACCAAGCATGTTCAGGAATGTGCTTAGCCCCTACCAAACAAGATAGAGGCTCCCAACGAAAGCCTCCTGGCTCCCTTCATTCAAGGAGGACATCGCCTTGCAAACGGCTCCTGAGCTCTCCTTGTCTGCTGTGAATGATCCATCTTTCTCCGCTCTCCTATGTTTGAGCAGTGTTTGTTTTGCCTTAGCACGACCGACCGAGATGTGAACCGGGTGGCTTCTGTTACAAAACCAACTTCCTGTGTTACCCAGGATTGAGGTTCTTCCGTATCAAAATGGAGAGGGTCTCAAGCATGATGGGGTGGATGGCCAGGCTAAATCACAACCTAAGGATAGCATCCTGAGGTGGTAGAAGTACAAGGAGAGACAGTTGGGAACCAGTCATGCTAGGGCAGCATCTCTCGGCTACCTACAGGATGGAACCAGGATCTCTGAGAGGATGCTATGCTGGAATCACCCAGGAGCGGTTGTGAAGACCAACAATTTCCTCATGTCTGCATTGGAAGAGTTCCAAGGGACTAGACATTTCCATGGCGTTCCCCTGAAAATCACCAGATTTCATTTCTCTAGTAAATAGTTGGATGGAGCAGGCTCCGGGTAGATAGGGAAAGACAAATAAAGGAGATAGGGAAAGACAAATAAAAGAACTCGGTTGGTGTTATGTCTTATGCACGATGCATTCACTCAAAGCAAAAAGTCCTGCATTCCGTTTGAAGGGGAAAGATAAAGCTTGCCTCAAAACCAAAATGGAAAAGGGGAAAGAACACACCTAAGTCATCCTAATTCTTTCTTCCTGTGTTAAGTGATCCCTGGACCAAACTCAAGTAATTTAGAGCCTTGTTCTAGAAAACGCCTGCTCCTGAGAGATTAGCCAGAGAACTTAACTAGACAGCTTGCGTATCACTACCAACAGCTTGCTCAGTGAGACTCACGGCAAGGCCTCTCCTTGCTTTGTCTGCCAACCTGAAGCGGTCAGGCAAAGTCCCAGGCTCCTCTCAATACTCCTTGGGAGCCACGATCTCCTAATGCATGGTTCTCAGGGAGTCCCAACATGGAGTTAGCACCAACCTTCTTTCCTCTCAAAACCTTCCAAATGGCTCGTCTTAACAAACCTTAGAACAAAGGTTTCCTTTAAATCCAAGTGGAGTTGAAGCCAGTGCTATTGTCTGGAGGGTTTCCTACAGTGTGGAAAGTGTAAACAAAACATTCTCTCTTTTCTATCAACGGGTTAAATAAGACAAATTTCTTTTTTTTTTTT
>JADRCD010087498.1:0-12287 GCA_019843815.1 Montemys delectorum | reverse complement strand
TCTCTCTCTCTCTCTCTCTCTCTCTCTCTCTCTCTCTCTCTTTCTCTCCCTCTCTCCCTCTCTCTCTCTCTTTCTTGTTTTTTTTGTTTTGTTTTTTGTTTGTTTGTTTGTTTGAGACAGGGTTTCTCTGTATAGCTCTGGCTGACCTGGAACTCAGTCTGTAAACCAGGCTGGCCTCAAGCTCAGAGACCCACCTGTCTCTGCCATGTGTTGAAATTAAAGGCATGTGCCACCACTGCTCAACATTGAGGAGCATTTCATCACCTCCAAAGGAAAGCCCTTCACTGTTGATTCCCCAGCCACACCCTACCGTGATGACGTGATGATGGAGAGGCATCAGTCCACTCTCTTGTCTCTGTGGATCTTACTTTTGCTTTTACTTTTTCTTTCTTTCTTTTAATTTTTTGAGTCGCGGTCTCCAGTATTTAACTAACTGTATAGCTGAGTATGATCTTGAACTTCTGATCTTTCTAAATGTTGGGATTACATCAAGTCTGGTTTATGTGGTGTGGGAATCAAACCTAGGGCCTGGTGTATGCCAGGCAAGCACTCCAACAACCAAGCTGTGTCTCCAACCAGGGTTTCTTTTGCAATTTGCTTTTTCCATAGAATTGTGCTTTCAAAATCTCATCTATGTCTCCCCAACATGGCTGCCTAAACACGTGCTAAACAAAGACAACAACAATAGATGCTCCAATGTGATGGGGAAAAGCTCATGAGGCTTCAGCCCCATGCAAAAAATGACAGGCAACTAAGGGATGCTGAGGGTGAGAGAGGGAGCCTTCCCCAGGGACGAGCACACCAACTGGTCATCTAATAAAGGGTCAACCCTGAAAACAGACGTACAAGTGACTTTATACAGATGCAGTAGGTGATAGTTTTTGCATTTAGGAATATGTATGTGTGTATTGTGCATGCATGTGTATGTGTTGTTTTATGCATATGCACATATATTCATGTAACAATAATTAATGAAAACTGAGGTTATGAGTCTGAAAGAGAGCAAGAAGAAGTACAATGGAGAGTTAAGAGGGAGGAAAGGAAGTGATAAATGATATAGTTATATTATAATATCAAAAAATAAGATAGGGGCTGGAGAGATGGCTCAGCGGTTAAGAGCACTGCCTGCTCTTCCAGAGGTCCTGAGTTCAATTCCCAGCAACTGGTCCAGGCTGCTGTGCAGGCTGCTCTACTACTTGGACCATATGACCCAGCAGACCCGATGGTACTTGAGGTGTCAGTGGCAGATAGAGATGCTGTTTGGAGCCTCTGGCAGGCCCCTAAGGTGAATCACAGAAGAGATCCTTGAGATTTTGAAGCAAAGCTCTACCATCAGCTGCAGACAACTATTTTCCCTTTGAAAAACAGCTCTTGGCCTGCTATTGGGTCTTAGTGGAAACTGAACGTTTGACAATAGGACACCAAGTTACTATGCAACCTGAACTGCCCATCATGAGCTGGGTGTTATCAGACCCTCCAAGTCATAAAGTAGGATATGCACAGCAGCAGCTTATTATCAAATGCAAGTGGTATATATGTGATCGGGCCTGAGCAGGTCCTGAAGGCACAAGCAAGTTACATAAAGAAGTTATCCAAATGCCTATGGTTTCTACTGTTATGATGCCATCTGCTGCCAAGCATGCGCCTAAAGCCTCATGGGGTGTTCCCTATGATCAGCTGACTGAAGAAGAAAAGTCTAGAACCTGGTTTACTGATGGCTGTGCTCATTATGCAGGCATCACCCAGAAGTGGACAGCTGCAGCATTATAAACCCTTTCTGGGACAACCCTGAAAGATGAAGGTGAAGAAAAATCTTCACAGTGGGCAGAACTTCTGGCAGTATACATGGTATTACAGTTTGTCTGGAAGAAGAAATGGCCAGATGTACAATTGTTCACTGACTCGTGGGCTGTAGCCAATGGATTGGCTGGGTGGTGAGGGACCTGGAAAGATCACGATTGGAAAATTGGTGAGAAAGACATCTGGGGAAGAAGTAGATAGACTTCTCCAAATGGGCAGAGGATGTGAGGATATTTGTGTCCCATGTAAATGCTCACCAAAAGGTGACTTCATCTGAGGAGGAGTTCAGTAATCAATTGGATAGGATGACCCCATTCTGTGGACAGTCAGCCTCTTTCCCCAGCCATCCCTGTCATTGCTCAATGGGCACATGAACAAAGTGGTCATGGTGGCCAAGATGGAGGTTATGCTTGGGCCCAACAACATGGACTTCCACTCACCAAGGCTGACCTGGCTACAGCTGCTGCTGAATGCCAGATCTGCCAACAACAGAAACCAACACTGAGCCCCAGATATGGCACCATTCCTCGAGGTGACCAGCCAACAACCCCGCGGCAGGTTGACTACATTGGACCACTTCCTCCATGGAAAGGACAATGTTTTCTTCTTATTGGAGTAGATACTTATTCTGGTTATGGATTTGCCTCTCCTGAATGTAATGCTTCTGCCAAAAACCACCGTCCATGGACTTATAGAATGCTTTATCTATCGTCATCGTATTACACACAGTATTGCTTCTGACCAAGGAACTCACTTCACAGCCAAAGAAGTGAGACAGTGGGCTCCACTGGTCTTACCATGTCCCCCATCATCCTGAAGTGGCTGGTCTGATAGAAAGGTGGAATGGCCTTTTGAAGACACAGTTACAGCACCAATTAGGTGGCAGCAGCATGGAGGGCTGGGGCAGAGTCCTTCAGAAGGCATCATATGCTTTGAAACAGTGTTGGATATATGGTACAGTTTCTCCCATAGCCAGGATCCATGGGTCCAGGGATCAAGGGGTGGAAAAGGGAATAGTTCCACTCACTATCACTCCTAGTGACCCTCTAGGAAAATTTTTGCTTCCTGCCCCCACAACTCTAGGTTCTGCTGGCTTAGAAGTTTTGGTTCCAGAGGCAGAAGTGCTCGTACCAGGAGCCACAACAAACATTCCATTGAACTGGATGCTCAGACTTCCTCTTGGCCATTTTGGGCTTCTAATGCCCTTAAATCAATAGGCTAAGAAAGGAATAACAGTGTTAGGAGGGATGATAGGTCCAGATTACCATGGAGAAATCGGATTGCCTCTTCACAATGGAGGTAAGAAGGATTATGCCTGGAGTGCAGGAGATCCCTTAGGGCATCACTTAGTACTATCATGTCCTGTGATTAAAGTCAGTGAGAAACTACAACAGCCTAATCCAAGCAGGATGATAAAGGACACAGACCCATCAGGAATGAAGGGAGGTATGGGTCTCTCCTCCAGGAAAAGAGCCAGACCTGCTGAGGTGCTTGCAGAGGGTGGAGGAAATACAGAATGGGCAGTAGAGGAAGGTAGTTATAAATACCAGCTAAGGCCATGTAACCAGTTGTAGAAATGAGGATTATAAAGTAATATGAATGCTTCTGTCTTATTTTGTTAAGAACACATTTGTATATCTATTTGTGCTTTCTTCCAGTTTCTTTAACATCAGTTGATATTTAAGTTGAGATACTAAAAGAATGTTCCCAAGGGACATTGTCCCATTGTAAATTTACAAATACATTTTCAATTTTATGAAGAATAGTTATATCATTGTTGGCTTGTTATTGTTTCATGGACACGAGATATTATTTATGTCAAATTGACAAGGGGTGGATTGTAGTGGCTATTCCTGGTTGTCAACTTGACTATTATCTGGAATGAACTACAATCCAGACTTGGAAGGCTCACTTGTGATCCTGATCTGACCTGGATCTTGGCGTGGAGATCATGAGGCATAGTGGCTATGAATCCCAGAAGATTAAGACAGGAAGACCTCTGAGTTCAAGGTCATCTGGGACAAAGCAAGTCCCAGATCCATACACCTTTAATCTGGGCCACACCTCCTGCTGGAGACCTACAGAAGGACATTGGAAGAAGGAAGATTAACTCTCTTCTTCGCCTGCTTGCCTTGTGGGACTGAGCAACTGCTAGATCCTTGGACTCCCATTCACAGCTGCTGCTGACCATTGCTGGGGAGTTGGACTACAGACTGTAAGTTAGCAACAAATTCCCTTACTATATAGAGACTACCATAAGTTCTGTGACTCTAGAGAACCCTAGCTAGCACAGTGGGTTACAACCATCCGTAATGGTGTCCTCGTCTGGTGGTCATGAAGACAGAGACAATGTAACTTATATACATAAAATAAATAAATAAATAAATCTTAAGAAAAAAACCTCACCAAAAAAAGAGATAATTTAAAAAATTACTTCTTTTATGTAGTGGCATGTCCAACACTTTAGCCCCCAACCTTTTAAAAAATTAAAAAAAATTATTCATACAATCCTCTTGCATACACATCAATTGCTGGGATACAGATAAGTGTGTGTGTGTGTGTGTGTGTGTGTGTGTGTGTATGTTGGTTACCCATGTGTATGTGGAGACCTTTGGAGGCCAGGAGAGGGTGTTGCATCTGTTGGAACAGGAGATACAGGTAGTTGTGAGCCATTTAATGTACATGGTTTAGAACTGAATTTGAGTCTCCTGGAAGAGCACTGAATTCTTAACTACTGAGCCATCTCTCTAGCACATTGGTTCCCAGTCTTCCTAGTGCAGCAACCCTTTAATATAGCTCCTCATGTTGTGCTGACCCCAACCGTAAAATTAGTTCGTTGCTACTTCATAACTGTAATTTTGCTACGGTTATGAATTGTAATATAACTGTCTGATATACAGGATATCTGATAGGCTACCTCAAAGTGGTCGTGACCCACAGCTTGAGAGCCTCTCCTCTTGCATGTCTCTTCCATTTAAAGAACCTTTGGAATGTCTGTATGTATGTATGTATGTATGTATGTCTCTGCCTGTGTGTCTCTGTGTGTCTCTTTGTGTGTGGGATAAGATGCTCTACAGCTGGAGTCACAGACATTTGCAGGTCACCTAGCTTGTCACCTGAATGTTGGGATCCAAATTCCAGTCCTCATGTTTGCACATCAAATGCTCCCAACTGCTGAGCCGTCTCTCCAGCCCCCATTTTATCCGTTTTGATTCTAAAATAATATTGCATTGTATAGATAGATCATTATTTTGTTACATAGCAATCGTTTGGTGGGCTTTTGTCTTTTCCTGCTTGTTGGCTGTTATGGATAAAGATAAGATGAATATTTGCCAATATTAGTGAAGACACTTATTTTCATTTCTCTCCAGTTCACACTTGAGTGGACTTTCTGCTGACACGTCTAACCTTTTGTTTTTCTTTTCCTTTCTCCCTTTCTCTCTCTCTCTCTCTCTTTCCTTTCTTTCTTTCTTTCTTTCTTTCTTTCTTTCCTTCCTTCTTTCTTACTTGTAATTTGGAACTGGCTTTTATGAAGCCCAGGCTGGCTTCATACTTCACTATTCAGTGACCCTGAACTCCTGGCCTTTCTGCTTCTACCTCTCAAATCCTGAGATTATAAGCATGCGGCAGGCACCACATGGTGCCTCTTTGCCCTGTTTTTAACTGAGTTCCCTTTTTATTACTGATCTCTAAGAGTTCCTTATATAGTCTAGCTATAAACACCTTACCAGATACTCCCTCCTGTTCTGTAGGTCATTATTGGTTGACTTATGGTTGCCATAACAAAATATCCTGGACTGGTGGCTTAAATCACAGAGATTTATTTTGCTTGGTTGTGTAGGCTGAAGTCTGAGATGAAAGTTGGTAGGTTTGGGAGCCAGGAGTAGTGGTGCATGTCCTTTGCATTTGAAAAGGAGGGAGGAGGATCAGGAGTTCAAGACCAGCTGTGGCCAGATAGCATGTTCCAGGCTAGCCTGAGCTATAGAGTAAAATTGTATAGGATAAAACTCCAGAAGCAAGTAGGTTAGTTTTCTGATCCATATTAAGTTATTTCTGCTTGTGGTGTGAGGTAGGGGGTCAGGCTTCATCCTTTGGCATGCGGCTCAGTTTCCTCGGAGCCATTTATTAAAGACTGTTCCTTCTCTACTGAACTGCACTATGAAAGGGGGCTGCAGATGCAACACCTTCGATCTGGAGTCTCAGTTTCGTTTCATTTGACTGTATGCATGCCCTTACAGTTTTACCACATTGTCTCGATTGCTGTAGCTTCTTAGTAGGATTGAAATGAGGAAGCAGAGTCCTCTGAGTACAGTATGCCTTCCCTTTGGGTGTCTATACTGTGAGAGATACCAGTGAACTGTATAACTCGAAGATTTGGTATCCCCTACCCTGGTAAAGACTTTGTTTCCGGGACTCAGGCGCTAAGTTCAGTGTGTGCCTAGAAGAGATAGATGGTTTCCCTCCTACTCAGCCCACAGCTCTTGATGGAAACATTCTGCGGAGAACAATGACCCCCCTAGGCTATTTTAAGCTTCACTCTAAGCCTTCCCCACCTGCTCTGCTGTCTCTAATTGCTCCAGAAACCTCGTCATTCACAACTGGATTATTAATGAACTGAGGGGGAGCCTCAGGCATAGGAAAGGGGACTTCAGACTTGGGGAAGACTTCGAAGGACCCAACCTGAGGTGGGTTTTGAGACAAGGTCTCATGTGTCACAGGCTGGCCTCAAATTCATACCTGTGCCTGAGAACTGAAATTACATGTGTTTGCTATCACACCTGGTACTAGTGCACAAACAGGGAACTGGTACACACACGAGGTACTGGTGTGCGCATGGGGTACTGGTGCACACATGGGATACTGGGGGTTGAACCCAGAGTTTTGTGCCTGCTAGGCAAGCACTCTATCCTCTGAGCTATATTTCTTTACCCAACCCACAGGGTTTTTGCTCCTCCAAGAAAAGTAACTGAGTGTGTTCAGCAAATAGGAAATGAAGCAGGTTGTTGGCTAGGGCTTCCATGGCTGGATGTGAGGCCCTGCCTTTAATCCCAACATGCCTTTAATCCCAACACTGAGGAGACAGAGGCCACTGGATCTCTTGAGTTTAAGGCCAGCCTGATCTACATAGGCCAGCTTCTGAGCCATCCAGGGCTGCTTAGTGAGACCCTGTCTTAAAAGAAAATAAAAAAGAAATCAGTACACCTAGCCAGTGCTCCTGGCTTTATGAGTTCTATCCCTGAGTTTTTCAAACAGGAATACAGAGGATTCCTGAGATCTAAACTGTGGATCTCTGCCTGGGTGCCTCTGGCTCTAATCTGTAGGCTGGGAAAGTGCAGGAACAAAGCCCTTTGTGGAGAAGAGAACCCTATTGTTCTAAAGTCAGCTTTCAGGGAATGCGGATTCCAGAGAATGTTTGGGATGGGGTTTTTCTCTTTGTCCACTTTCTCCCCTCTCCCTGGAGGAGGGGTGGGGGGGGGAGGAGCAATTTAAAGGAGCAACTTTCAAAATTAGATTAAACAGAGATAAGCCCATTGCCTTCGAGGGAAGGCGCGCTCTGCTGCAGGGTCTTCTGCCCAGCCTGGGTGTTTGGGTCTTGTTCTTGTTCTTAACCGGAAACCTCAAGGAAGAAGCTGGGTCTAGATGCTCGGCGCCTCAGCCCGTGACAGACATCAGCCTAGGCATGACCACTTCCTTCCTTCTCTTCACCTCCCCTCTTCCCAGAACGAACGAGAGTGACTGGTGTCCACGTCACAGGCCATGGTCTGTTGCCTTTTCTCAGCTAAAAGGCCTATGTTTATAGCCCCGTCCTCTAGATAAGGCCTGGCCAAGTTCTCGATGTTTGTAGAGCCTTCAGAATCAAGCTTAACGTGGGAAGTCGACTTCCGGGCACTGACTCCATTCGGTGCTACTACAGGTAGGTTATTATCCCTTTCTGGGCCTCTCTAGGTCTATCTGTCAAATGGGAATAAAATACCACCCTGACTTCTCACTGTCTGTACTGGAGGTTAGGGGTGGGGCACAGTCAAGGAGAACTATTGTGAAGCCTGGCCGTGTCTCAGCTGCTTCCAAATTCCTGCAGCTCAGTAATGGGGTCTTCATCCCGATGGCGCTAAGACCTAGACCTTCTTGTTGCGCGGTGACAAGCCCCTTGGGGATGCGCGGGTCCACCCCTTTCCCCGGGAGCTTAGGCTCCGCCTTAGGGGAGGAGTCAAGAGGCGGCGCGGTGGCTCGCTACCCAGCCGAGCTGGCTCTGTCGCCGCACCACCAGCTGCGGCTCTGGGACCTGCGGATCGAGCCGGGGCCGGGAGCCGCCCGGGGCAGGGCTCGAGAGAGCGGGTGAGTTGAGCGGCGCCGCATTCCTCTCTGCTCTCTGCGGATCCGGCGGGCAGGTGTCTCGGCCACTTCCAGTCTGGCTGGTGGAGAGGGGTGTCTTGGCCAAGGGAGGGTGACTTAAGATAATTGGGGAGGGGGAGGCCCGTGGCGGTAGCGGTGGGATGTGCTGGAAAGGTACGGAGGGTACGGGGCCGGGAGTTGGGCCAGTCTCCGACGTCTCGCTGTCAGATGGGGAGGCTGGTGTAGAGGATGGGCAGGTTGTTGGCTAGGGCTGTGATGGCTAGAATGGGGCGGGGGTGGGGGGAATGTGAGGTCCGTGGTCTGTCTGGGCTACTGTCTGCCAAGGTTACAAGGCTGGGTGGTGAAACCACAGAACATCAGACGCCCTGGGCACGCGGTCTACGAGCCCGGCATGGGGGCGCCGCCCCCTCGCGTGGCGGCTCTTGGTCTGGGCAGGCAGCGGCAGCGCTCTGGGAGCGCTGCTCCGGGGGTGGGAAAAGTCCCCGGGGCAGGCGTCCCCGCGGGCAGACCTGACCCAGTGCGGGATCTCCATCCCAAGAGCGTGTGGGTCTGTCCCGGTAGCCCCCAGCGTGGTGGTTCCCCTGAAGGGATGCTCCCGGCCTCTCCGCCCGCTGCCTTGGGCGCGAGCTGCGGGTCCCCGCGCCCTGAGCGCTCCACTCCTCGCGAGTCCCGCGCATCTGCTCCCTCAGGGAGCAGCGCCCCCGAGCGCCCAAAGCGTGCAGAAACGGCGCAGCCCTACCCCAGAGGTCGACTGAGGGGTCTCCCACAAGGTCACGCGGAGCGCCCTGATCGCCCCGAGTGGGAACGAGGAGCGGGAGGCACTCCTACCCGCCTCCGTGGCGGATGCGGACTCGCTTCCCCTGCGCTCCCCTCCCAGCCCTGCCTCCAGCTTCACGGAAGATGTTGCTGATGCAGCTTCCAGTCCCGGGCGGATAATCGGGTCTAGGTGAGCTGGGACTACGGCCCTCTCTGCAAGCCAGCGGGGCGTCACCACTACTGGCTAGGCCTGGGAGCCTTTGCTCCCCTGGAATCTGAAGAGCCGGGGGTGGGGTGGGGGGGACAGCGATGAGGCTGCACAGCGCTTCCCAGAACGGAAAGCCGGTGCTTGCGCGCCCATGTGATTACACTGCTCATAAAGGGCTCCTGTTCTTGCTGTCGGAGGCGCCCACCAGCTCCTGGCGGCCGGGAGCACCAGGTGCGGCCTGTGAATCGCCCTCTGTGGAGGACCCGGAGCCCGAGAGTGCCAGGCGCCGTTTCCCTCCAGGCTATCTGGGCAAGGGGCTGGCGGTCGCCCCGGGCCCTCGGGGGTGGAGTGTGTGTGTGGAGGGGACTTGTTTGTGCGCCGTATCCTGCCATTTCCTGCAGCCAGTAAGGTACCGGAGGAGAAACGATCTCCGTGGGGAGGGAGCTTTCCTTCCAGGCTGAGCTTCGCACAGCTCAGCTGAAGACTTGCTGTCTGCCTGCGGGGGCCCTGCACTCGGTTCCCCATCACCACAGATCTCTAAGAAAGTGGGGTGAATGGTCGCTGTAGGGTAACTGAGAAAGGCCTTCACAGGAAGCTCTTGGTGCATTGGGAGCATCAAGGATGATCCTGCTAGGCAAACTTGTCTTCAGTGAGGGTTTGAGCGGGGCGTGTCCCTTAGCCAGGTGCAGAAGTGGAGCCCCGGTGGGTGGTTCTGCAGGGGCTGGGATGTGGGGTTCCACTTTTCCTCCCTCCCTCAGTTATGTCACAAAGAGCCAGCTTGTAGGAGGCGGTAGGGACCGGTGACTCCTTCCAGCGTGCTGCCTGCTTGCAAGGCCTTTCCCACTCACGTTCTCACCACCTTCTCTCCCACCTGTCACCAAACCCCATCTTCTCTGCCCCAGTCCCTGGGATGCTGTGGGCAATATGACAACTGACCACTCTGTCAAGTGGAGTCTACCAACCATCCCCCCCCCCCCCCCCGCCCCCAGCGCTTCCCAGCCTTCTCTTTCTTTCGGCTTCGAGCTGATCCTCATTGGTGGCTTAGGTGCCACAGACCCCTTGGGAAGTCCCCCTGTGATGGGACAATTCAGCCAAGTCTAGACTTTCTAGTTAAAAGTACCAGGTAAGTAAGGCCAGTGTTTGGTGCCCACACAGACTTTGTACTTTGTGTTCATGGAGTCGTGGAGCCAGAGTAGCAGAGGAATAGAGGTTAAATTCTAATCTTACTGTTTGGTGTTTTTATGAGCCCGAGTCACAGAGCCAGGTGAAGCTCAGGCAGGGAAGTGGTTTTCTTTAAAGCTAGAAGTTTCCTATAGGGCACCTTTGAGTCAACAGCTTGTCCTGTCTTGTGAAAACCCAGTTCTAGAGCCTCAGGGAACTTGTTCTAACCAATAGCAACCAAGTGGACACGGGGCAGCAGATTGCAAAGGTGGCCTCGATTCAGGTGCTGGGTTTTGATCCCCTAAGACACCCTCTCTTGTTGACCTTACCCCTCTCCCATGCCAGCACCCTGTGTTCCCAACCCCCAGCATGCTTGTTATGCTATGGTAAACAGTGGGTCCCAACGGACATTCCAGACCAGGACAGCCCCTGTCTCAGCACATCTTAGAGATCAGCCTTGGGGGAAGGGGGAAAGCATGCACAAGCCCATCACAGCCAAAAGTATCAAAACCGGAGGAAGCAGTATGAAATGACAGCTCTAAACCGAAAAGCCTTGGGACTCTGTGTAAAGCGCTTTCCAGCCCCTCCCCCTTTCTCTTCTGGGCAATAAGAATCCCACCGTGGTCATTTCCACGGGGCTCTAAGGGCCTCGGGAGACCATAAAACATGGACGTGCTTAGTGGGGGGTGCTGGAAGGCAGGCAGGAAGTGTCTCTTGTTAGTAACACCTCTGTTTCTTTCCTTGGGCTCTCATCGATCCCGCCTCCTCCCCTGCCACAGGGAATTCATACTTCTTCTGCCTTCAGTTCTTGGGATAGAGACAGCCTCTTAGCATGTCTCCTGAGCAATGTCCTGGGAATTAGACTTCGGCAGGACCCCTTTCTCCAGGATCCTTTGTACATACCTTGTGCTTAGCAAGGGGTTGCCAAGACAGTTCTGGGGGTTCTCATCTCAGAGGAGAGGCAGGCCTACAGACAGAGGGTCTGGTGCGGTCAAAGCTTCCATAATAATAAGTGGGAACTGAGAGCAAAGGAGGCCCCAGGCTTGAGCCACCCTACTGTGCCGACAGAGTCTTTTCCCTCAATATGCAGGTAAGCTGCCTGCTGGTGGTAAAGTGAGCACAAGAGATACTGTGAGTAAGGATTTAGCTCAGGGCTGTCCCTGGATGAATAAGTGTTCACAGATGTTAGTTGCTATTATTATTAGTCTATTATTACCAATAACAGGTGGGCTACATGTATTGTGGGAGCACATTTGATCTCTTCAGTGGTAATTTTCCAGGTGGTGGATAATGGAGGGGTGGGCACCCGTGCACGGGGAACTGGGTGCGTACAGGCTGGAAAGCTCTGGACAGCTTTGGTGAGCTATGGGTGGGAGTCGCTGCTGGAACTCAGTCAACAGTGTGATGCAGGCCCTGGTAGGAAGGCCAGGGAAGGAGTCAGAGGTCATCCTGCCAGAGGCTGTGCATGGTTAAACGCTCGCTGACCCGAAGCAGCACTCCGTAGCCTTGTCGGGAGGTTCTCTGCAAACGGTTGCCTGACTGGAGTAACCAAGAAAGAGCAAGATTAATTTCTGCACGGGAGGAAGAGCCGGGCTGTTTTTATACTGAAGGATTCTCTCTATTCCTTCTTGGTCCCTTCCAGTAAGCATAACGTTTTCTCTCCTTTCCTTTGCTTGACATGGCCCTCCCATACCAAAGTCTTCAAAAATGCTCTATGTCAGCTGGGGCATGGTTGGATACGTATGTAATCTCAGTATTCAGGAGGTGGAGGCAGGAGGATAGCAAATTTAGGGACAACCTGGGCTACATGATGAGCCCTTGAAGGAAAAAAAGAGATGTTGTGTGTTTTCCTGTATGCTATTTGTAAATGTCTAAGCTGGCTGCCCAGTGCTTGTTTTCTCTGACTTTGTGTGCCCCTTGGTGCTGAGCAGTGGGCTCCTTAGAGGGGTCACCCTAATGGTATGCTCTTGGAACCTGCCCTGACTTTTTGGGAAATTCCTGAGTGCAG
>JADRCD010087497.1:0-21282 GCA_019843815.1 Montemys delectorum | reverse complement strand
TTCTTTGTATATATTGGATATTAGCCCTCTACCGGATATAGGATTGGTAAAGATCTTTTCCCAATTTGCTGGTTGCCATTTTGTCCTATTGACAGTGTCTTTTGCCTTACAGAAGCTTTGCAATTTTATGAGGTCCCATTTGTCAATTCTTGATCTTAGAGCATAAGCCATTAGTGTTCTGTTCAGGAAAATTTCCCCTGTGCCTATATGCTTGAGGCTCCTCCCCACTTCTTTTCTATTAGTTTCAGTGTATCTGGTTTTATGTGGAGGTCCTTGATCCACATGGAAATGAGCTTTGTACAAGGAGATAGAAATAGATCAATTTGCATTCTTCTATATGCTGACCTCCAGTTGAACCAACATCATTTGTTGAAAATGCTATCCTTTTCCACTGGAAGGTTTTAGCTTCTTTGTCAAAGATCAAGTGATCATAGGTGTGTGGGTTCATTTCTGGGTCTTCAGTTTTATATCATTCATCTACCTGCTTGTCACTGTGCCAATACCATGCAGTTTTTATCACAATTACTCTGTAGTATAGCTTGAGGTTAGGGGTGGTGATCTCCCGAGAAGTTCTTTTCTTATTGAGAATAGTTTTTGCTATCCTGGGTTTTTTGTTATTCCAAATGAGTTTGAGAATTGTTCTTTTAACTCTATGGAAAGGTGAGTTGGAATTTCAATGGGGATTGTATTGAATATGTAGTTTGCTTTGGGCAAGTTGGCCATTTTTACTATATTAATCTTGCCAATCTATGAGCACAGGAGATCTTTTCATTTCCGAGATCTTCTTCAATTTCTTTCTTCAGAGACTTGAAGTTCATGTTGTACAGATCTTTCACTTGTTTGGTTAGAGTCACAGCAAGATATTTTATATTGTTTGTGACTATTGTGAAGGATGTCATTTTCGTTAATTTCTTTCTCAGCTCTTTTACCCTTGGAATACAGAAAGCCTACTGATTTGTTTGAGTTAATTTTGTATTCAGCCAATTTGCTGAAGTTGTTTATCAGCTGTAGGACTTCCCTGGTGGAATTTTTGGGGTCACTTAAATATATTATTTTATCATCTGCTAGTAATGATATTTTAACTTCTTCCTTTCCATTTGTATCTGTTTGACCTCCTTTTTGGTGTCTAATTCCTCTGGCTAGGACTTCGAGTACTTTATTGAATAGGTAGGGAGAGAGTGGGCAGCCTTGTCTAGTACCTGATTTTGGTGGGATTGCTTCAAGTTTCTCTCCATTCAGTTTGATATTGGCTACTGCTTTGCTGTATATTGCTTTTACTATGTTTAGGTATGGGCCTTGAATTCCTGATCTTTCCAAGACTTTTAACATGAAAGGATGTTGAACTTTGTCAAATGGCATTTCTGCATCTAATGAAATGATCATGTGGTATTTTTCTTTGAGCTTTTTAATGTAGTGGATAATGTTGATGGATTTCTATATATTGAACCATCCCTGCATCCCTGGAATCAAGCCTACTTGATTGTGGTGAATGATCATTTTGATGTTTTCTTGGATACATTTTGTGAGAATTTCATTGAGTATTTTTGCATCGATTTTCATAAGGGAAATTGGTCTGAAGTTGTCTTTCATTTTTGACTTTTTGTGTGGTTTTGGTATCAGTCTTACTGTGGCTTCATAAAACAAATTGAGTAGTGTTCCTTCTGTTTCTATTTTGTGGAATAGTTAGAAGAATATTTGTATTAGCTCTTCTTTGAAGTTCTAATAGAATTCTGCACTAAACCCATCTAGGCTTTTTTTGGTTGGGAGACTTTTAATGCCTATTATTTCTTTAAGGGCTATAGTACTGTTTAGATGGTTTATCTGATCTTGTTTTAACTTTGGTATTTCATATCTGTCTACAAAATTGTCCATTTCATCCAGATTTTCCAGTTTTGTTGAGTATAGGCTTTTGTCATGGGATCTGATGATTTTTTTCAATTTCCTCAGTTTCTGTTCTTATTTCTCCCTTTTCATTACTAATTTTGTTGATTTGGATATTATCTCTGTGCCCTCTGGTGAGTCTGGCTAAGGGTTTATTTATCCTGTTGATTTTCTCAATGAACTACCTTCTGGTTTAGTTGATTCTTTGTATAGTTCTTTTTGTTTCCATTTGCTTAATTTGAGCTCTGAGTTTGATTATTTCCTGCTGTCTACTCCTATTGCTTGTATTTGCTTCTTTTTCTTCTAGAGCTTTCAGACGTATTGTCAAGCTGCTAGTGTATGCTCTCTCCAGTATCTTTTGGTGGCACTCAGAACTATGAGATTTCCACTTAGCATTGTTTTCATTGTGTCCCATAAGTTTAGTATGTTGTGTCTTCATTTTCATTAAATTCTAAAAAGTCTTTAATATCTTTCTTTCTTTTTACCTTGACCAAGTTACTATTGAGTAGATCATTGTTCAACTTCCATGTGTATGTAGGCTTTCTGTTATTTTTGTTGTTATTGAAGACCAGCCTTAGTCCATGGTGATGATCTGATAGGATGCATGGGATTATTTCAATTGTCTTATATGTGTTGAGGCCTGTTTTATGACCAGTTATATGGTCAATTTTGGAGAAGGTACCATGAGTTTCTGAGAAGGTATATTCTTTTGTTTTAAAATGAAATGCCCTGTAGATATATGTTAAATCCCTTTGGTTCATAACTTCTGTTAGTTTCACAATATCTCTGTTTAGTTTGTGTTTCCATCTTCGGTCCATTGCTGAGAGTGGAGTGTTGAAGTCTTCAACTATTATTGTGTGATATGTAAAGTGTGCTTTGAGCTTTACTAAAGTTTCTTTCATGAATGTGAGTGTCCTTGCATTTGGAGCATAGATGTTCAGAATTGAGAGTTCATCTTGGTTAATTTTTCCTTTGATGAGTATGAAGTATACTTCCTTAAATTTTGAAAACTTTTCATTGATAGTCAATTTTATTCAGTATTAGAATGTCTTCTCCAGATTGTTTCTTGGGACTATTTGCTTGGAAGAAAAATTTTAGCCTTTTATTCCAAGGTAGTATCTGTCTTTGTCACTGAGGTGCATTTCTGGTATGCAGCAAAATGTTTTCATATCTAGTCTGTTAGTCTAAGTCTTTTTATTGGAGAATTGAGTCCATTGATATTAAGAGATATTAAGGAATAGTGATAATTGCTTTCTGTCATTTTTGATGTTATTTTTATGTTTGTATGGCTATCTTCTTTTAGGTTTGTTGAAAGGTTACTTTCTTGATTTTTCTAGGACATAGTTTCCCTCATTGTGTTGGAGTTTTCCATCTACTATCCTTTGTAGGGCTGGATTTGTAGAAAGACAGTGTATAAATTTGGTTTTGTCATGGACTATCTTGTTTTTTTCCATCTATGGTAATTGAGAGTTTCGCTGGGTATAGTAGCCTGGGCCGGCACTTGTGTTCTCTTAGGGTCTGTATGACATATGCCCAGGATCTTGTGCCTTTGATAGTCTCTGGTGAGAAATCTAGTATAATTCTGATAGGCCTGCCTTTATATGTTATTTGCCTTTTTTCCCTTATTGCTTTTAAAATTCTTTCTTTGTTTAGTGCATTTCGTGTTTTGGTTATTATATGATAGGAGGAATTTCTTTTCTGGTCCAGTCTACTTGGAGTTCTGTAGGCTTCTTGTAAGTTCATGGGCATCTCTTTCTCTGGGTTAGGGAAGTTTTTTTCTATAATTTTGTTGAAGATATTTACTGGCCTATTACATTGGTAGTCTTCACTCTCTTCCATACCTATTATTCTTAGGTTTGGTCTTCTCATTGTGTCCTGGATTTCCTGGATGTTCTGGGTTAGGAGCTTTTTGTATTTTGCATTTTCTTTGACTGTTGTGTCAATGTTTTCTATGGTATCTTCTGCACCTGAGATTCTCTCTTCTAACTCTTGTACTCCGTTGGTGATGCTTGCATCTATGGCTCCTGATTTCTTTCCAAGGTTTTCTATCTCCAGAGTTATCTCTCTTTTGGATTTCTTAATTGTTTCTATTTCCATTTTTAGGTCCTGGATGGTTTTGTTCAATTCCTTCATATGTTCAATTGTGTTTTCCTGTAATTCTTTAAAGGATTTTTTGTGTTTCCTCTTTAATGGCTTTAGCTGTGTACCTGTCTTCTGTATTTCTTTAATGGATTTATTTATGTCCTTCTAAAAGTTCTCTATCATCATCATGAGATATGATTTTAAGTCATTTTCTTGCTTTTTCAGTATCTTGGGGTATCCAGGGTTTGGTGTGGTATGATTATTGGGATCTGAACATTCCAAGTAGCCTTGGTTTTTGTTGCTTTAAGTGCTTGCCCTTGCTTCTTGCCATCTGGTTATCTCTGTTGTTAGCTGGTCTTACTGTCTCTGAATGTCTTGTCCCTCCTGAAAGCCTGTGTGTCAGTACTCCTGGGAAACCAATTCTCTCTGGGAGGAATTTGGGTATGGAGAGCTGTAGCACAGGGAGGAGAGCTATACCTCCACAAAATGCACCTCCAGCTGGGGACAAGTGTTGAAATACCTCAGCCTGTGGCAGAATACACTTCTAGTTTAAACCACTACAATCTACTCCTTCATTCCTATAGCCTTATTATCACATCATAGTATAAACTGCATTCGGTTTAACTTCAGTTGTTCTCATAGTCTGTGTCTTAAAACATTTTAAAAGCCTAAAGTGTCTTTGAGACTCAAGGGAAAGTTAGTCTAAATTGCAATCCCCCTTATTGTTAAAATGAAAATTGCATTCTTCTAACACATAATGGAACAGTATATACATTTATATTAACAAAAGGAAGGAACAGGGGCATAGTGAGGAAATGCTAGAAAAAAGTAAAACAACAACCTAGCAGGGAAAACATTTAAATCCTGAAATTCTGTGTTTGATGCCTTAGATTTTCAGTTTAAAGGACTACATAGCTCAACCCTTGCAATTTTTTTGTATACAATACATATCTCTTTATTGAACTGGCTCCATTGTATATATGCACCTTTCTATAGGAGATACCTCACAGTTTTAGCATCTCCAACATCTTGGGGTCTCTCCTTTATCCCAGATGTCACATTTGGAACTTTATACAGTGTCCTTTCAGCGCCTTCTGCCCTTTCAGTTTCTTTATGTAGGGACTTCCATGCAATATACTGCCTGGCCTCGATGGCTCTCTAAATCTGTGGAAGAAAAATCCATGCCCCCTTCACTCTTGCATTGTTTATGCATCTAAAACCAGCATTACTATTAAATGGACTACCATGCCAAGTTTGGCTTCTGCCTTTGTGTGGAAACTGGTTGCCTTGAGTCATATTAGCAGCACAACTTTTTTTTAAATTTGATTTCAAGGAACAGAAATTAATAAGGCTCTTTTATGTGTTGAAAGCTTTACCAGGTAGGATTTTGCCCTGATGGTCTTATCCTTCTTTTTATTTCAGGGGTGAGGGTGAGGCATTTTCTTAATTGACCCAATAGTTTTAAAAATTACAGCAGCTCTTCTAGCACAAGCCTTGTCTGTAACGTCGTTTCTTGGTACTATTTTTCTTTCCAAACAGTACATTTTACATTTCTTTCTGCCCCAATTGCTCTTTTTCATTGTAGATCTGTATAAGAATTATTGACACTAAACATATGGCAGACTCAGTATTATTGTTGCCTTGGAACTGCCTCTGCCAAAGAAATTAGTTCATTATTTTTAATTTAGCCTCAGGAAAGTTCCTAGATTATTGTAAAAAGTAGTCAGTGTGTTTCCCAAAATATCACAGGAATGGCCTCTAAACTATCAAAAAGTCATATATTGACCTCTACATTTAAAAACATTTTCTCTTCAAAAAGTCATTAAGAATATAAAAGATCAATTCACTAAATGGGAAAAATATGGTAAATATATTTTTCAACAGGCTGTGTCTATAATGATTTACAAAACAGTTTACCTGAAAAGAGACATCCCAAATTAAAGAGTGAGCAATGTCCAATTAAAACAAGGATTTTTTAAACAGGAGTTTGAGGAAAACCAATATAAATAAATAAGTCACTAGTCATCAGGTACATCTAAGTAAATGTCAGCTACAAATGGATATCTCAGCTTCCTCACTATAATAGCTAAGGTAAAACATACTTAGGAAACCAAATATTAATAACAGATGGTAGTACTTAAATTCTCATACATTGTTGGTGGCTATTAAATTGTTCAATTGCTTTGGAAACTAGAGCAAGAGAGATGGTACAGCATTAAGAGATGGTACAACTAGATAATCTACTGGAGGATCTGGTCCAACCTCTTCTAAAGCCTGTTTTGGCATTGCGCACACATGTTGCATAGATATATATGTAGGCAAAATATTTGTGCATATAAAACATTTAAAGCTTCGAATATTTCTCCAGACTTTTAGACATAACTTATCAAATTTTTGGGTTTCTTTTGCTGTTATTTAAATGTGTAAGATGTATTTACAATGAATTTTAGTTATTATCATAAGTAAAATTCATTTTAGTTTCATAAAACTTCCATATATTTGCATGTTATTGTTCATAACTGTTTGATTGTAAAAATTCAGGAACTAAATTTTCAAATGTCCTAAATAAAATCAATATGTAAATTGGTAATCTAATTATGGTATATTTAAACCTTAGAAAGTGTTAACAATATCATACAATGAGCTAATGAAAGTTATGAATAAATCTCAACAGCATTATTAATGAATAATGTAGATGTGAAGTTTTTAAGATTCTAATTAAATAAAAATCAGCAATATGATTTAATTTATGATGGTAATGTTAGAAAAAAAATTAATGTTTGCCTTAAGCTCAGGGTTTTAGGTTCTGACTCTTAAAGACACAAAAACACATTTTGAGATAATTAAAACCCTACATTATCCTGTGGGTATTAGTTACATGAGTATATTCATTTTTTCACAACTCTTCAAAATGTACACCAAAATGGTTGCATTTTATTTTGAACAAAATATTCCCCCAGTAAACTTAGGAACTAAAACAGCTGTGTAATTTTTGTAGAAATCAGATTATTTTCACTTCCTTCTAAGTGATAAATACTCATAGTAAATCATTTTGATTTTTGTTATGACAACATTCTCCAGGGTGGTAGACTGGAAATGTGGTTGATCATGAATAACAATGACCAACATAAAATTACTTCTTAGCAGATTAAGTAGTTTTCCTTGCAAATTTAAGTTTTTGGTATCAAAATAAATGTACACTTTTGATATGGCCCTCACATGGAAATTGAATGGAAGCATTATAATTCAATAAACCACCTGATTTTATGTTGCATCTTCAATTAAAAAACCAAATACAACAAAACAAATTTTATTTATTATTAATTTTATTACACATAAAGAAATAATCTACAAAATCAAACCATAGCATTCTTATTACAATTCATAAATTAAAAAAAAATAGATTTAAGTTAGTGTTCACTACATAAACTAGAAGTTCTTTTTTTGACCACTAGATAGAGCTTTAATATAAATGTCTTAAAAAGATTCACTAAGTCCATTGCAAATGGATAACTAGCTGATTGCCTTGCCTCTAGAAATTATGTTTCTAGAACTGTTCAAGAGGTTTCAAAAGGGTATTTTTTCCTTCTCTCAGATAGCTGAATGAAAACTTCCTTCTTGATAGGTCACATAGTGTTTGCCCATAGTTCATTGGGGAAAATGAGGATCAGCCAGTTATCCACTAACAATCTCCATGTTTATACTAATAAATCAATTTGAAGACTAAATTGTAACTCACATTTTTCAACAATACTAGCCTGACTTAGTACATTGGTTAAGAAAAGTATATTTGTTTAAACATATTATTTGAAAATGTTCAGTAGCAACATTTCCAGTACTTCCTATAAAGATCTCCTAACATTGACTCTAATATAAACACATAATCTCTTGTCAAAGGCTACATGGTGTTTTTTATTGACTGTGTAGGAACTGAAGAAGACATCTTATCTCACCTCTTAAAAATTTTAAAAGCTCTTTTATTTAAGGATCTTTAGATCTGTAACCACTTTAGCAATGGAACTGGAGAAACTAAATAAGTTTTCAAAGCTGTATAATCATACTTCTTGGTGGTAGTCACTGCCATAGATTCCATTTTTCAAAACGTAAAGTTTCTAAATATAAAAGCACACTATGAAAGAAAATATTCCCTATATTTTTAATAAAATTTAAGTTAAATTACACTTGCTTATTTATTGCTTCAAAACTATCTACCAAAACTACTAAGTGGAATTACTGAGCTTAAAGTGTTAGTAAACACTAATTTTATATAAGGTTGATTACAATTTTATTACAAACGAAGGTAATATATATCAAATTAATTAGATTGCTTTTTGTCTTTGCGTGATAGAACTATAAAACTCCTATTTAAGATTTTACATTCTAGTCTCCTCATAATAAAAATATGAGATTGTACTTTTAACTTTGTAAAACTTCACTTTAAAAATAAACAAAAACTGAGCAAAGAACAAATTTATGTGTCTAAAAAGGCCACATAAATAGTTGATAAAATTTCCTAATTAAGGACAAATAATAGTTATATATCTTGAAACAAAAACAAGATAAATTTTTTCCTATGGAGATAGAGTAACAGGATTAATGTTATTGTTTATTTGCAGATATTCTCACCCATTGGTTTCCATCTGGAAGTCAACTTAACATGAACCAGAATCATTTGGGAAGAGGATACTTCAAATGAGAAAATTCCCTCTCCAGATTTGGCTGTGGGCAGGACCATGATACATTTTCTTTCTTGATTATTGAAGTGGAAAGGCCCAGATTACTGTGGGTGCTGTCAATGTGGACTGGTGGGGAAGGTTCTTATAAGAAAGCAGGTCAAGCAAGCCATGACAATCAAGCCAGTGAACTGCATTCCTCTAGGGCACTACTTCTGTTCTTGCCCTGACTTCAGTCAATGACTTACTCTGATATGGAAGTGTAAATAAAATAAACATATTCTTTCCCTAGTTTCCTACGGTCATAGTATTTTAGCACAACAATAGAAGCCCTAACCAAGACAAAAATCAGTACCAGGTTGTAACATATTGCTATGGTGGACCTAACCATATATATTTGGAATGATTGTGGTACATTTGAACTTGGAGCTGAAGAAGTTGTGTTCTCATAGTTCAGTGAGCTATGCTGTGGGATCTTGAAATATAAGGAGGCTGAGAGCAATGCAGATGATGTAAGCCTGGGATATGAAGTTGCAAAGGGACGTTTTGAGAGCCTCATAAAGACTATAGTGACTACTCAATACTTTACCATATGACAAGGACACATCCTCCACTATGTTCATAGCAGACTTATTTGTAGTAGCTAGAAGCTGGAAACAACCCAGATGTCCCCCAACAGAAAAAAGGATACAGAAAATGTGGTACGTTTACACAGTGGAATACTATTCAGCTATTAAAAACAAGGACTTCATGAATTTTGCAGGCAAACAGATGAAACTAGGAAATATCATCCCAAGGGAGGTAACACAGACCCAAAAGTGTATGTACTCACTGATAAGTGGATATTCTATAAGGTACAGAATACCTAGGATATAACCCACAGAGTTTAAGAAGTTTAACAAACAAGAAGGCCCCAGTGAGGATGCTTCAATCCTATATAGAAAGAGGAAGAAAATAATCACTAGAAGCAGAGTGAGGAGGGGAACTTGGAGGGAGAGATAAGTGGAAAGGGATAGGACAGGATAAGATATGTGTTGCAGAAAAGGTGAGAACCCCAGAGGGCCAGGAGAATGAATTGAAATATCCAGCCTCTGGGGGTGGGAGGTAGGGGGACCCTCTAGAAAGTACCAGAGACCTGGGAGGTGAGAGACTCTCAGGACTCAGTGGGAGTGACATTAGCCAAAATGTTCAACAACAGGGAGAGGGAACTCAAAGAGTACTCTTCAAGTAAGTAGACAGGGCCTCAGGAGGAGGGATGGGATTACCAACCCATAATCAAAATTTCTGACCCAGAATTTTTCTTGTCTAAAAGAACTACAGGGACAAAGGTGGAGAAGAGACTGAAGGAAAGGTGGTTTAGTGACAGGCCCAACTTGGAATCTATCTCATGGAGGGGCACCAAGGCCTGACACTATTACTGATGCTATGAGGTAATTACAGATAGGAGCCTAGCATGGCTGTCCTCTGAGATGCCCTCCAGCAGCTGACTGAGACAGATGCAGATACTTACACCCAACCATTGGATTGAATTTGGAGACTCCCACGGTTGAATTAGGGGAAGGATTGAAGAAGCTGAAGGGAAGGAAAGCCCAATAAGAAGACCAGAGTCTCCTAATTTGGACTTCTGGGAGCTCCCAGAGACTAAGCCATCAACCAGGAGCATCCAAAGACTGGTCTAAGGCCACCCAAAACATATATAGCAGAGGACTGCCTGGTCTGGCCTCAGTGGGAGAAGATGTGCCTAATCTTCCTTAGACTTGAGGCCCCAGGGAAAGGGAATGCCTTGTGGAGGTAGGGGGCATAGCACCCTCTCAGAATCAAGGGAGAGGAGGAATGGGATGAGGAACTGGTAGGGGGTACCTGGAGGGGGCAGCAGCTTTAATGTAAATAAATAAAATAATTAAAAAAAGAATGTTGGATTTGTGTTCATCTGGTTGGTGAACAGGCAGCTGTGATCAGTAAGAGACCAGCACCTCTGACAAAACCTTTACTGGGACATTTGATGTTGCTCATCAAGAGCTGAGATTAAGCAGTGATTAGGAAGAGATCAGAATCATTGAGGACGTTAATTCTTGAACTATTTCCTCCTGGTCAACAATCATATACTGTTGTCTGGAGTAGACAAAAGCTGCATTTCATTGTGAGAGCCAAACATGATCATGCTCACTAGTCACCCGGGTGATATGGATTTTGAAGGCATAAAGGAGTCAAGAAGAACAGCTGATCCTTGGCACTATGCATTCCTCTTAAGTAGCTTCCCTTTCCTGTCTGTTTTCATGAGAGTTGGGCATATGCCATCTCTGACTTATTCTGTCAAACCTTTGTCTGGTTCATCAATTTGTCTGCCCCTCCAATTAGACCTCTCTTTCAAACATAATTGCTTCCTTCTACAAACTAACTTTACCTTCATTTTGAGGGATGACAGGTATATACTAAAGGCATGTTTGTATTCCAGCCAGAGGGATTAAAGGTGTGTCATTGCAGCCAGATCACAAAAGCCCAGAAGGTTTTTTGATGTGATCCTTTGTCAGAACACCAATGTTGCAGGATTAAAATTCCTCTATAGTGAAGGTAGTTGCCAATGTCCTTCAGATGTGGGAGAATTGTGACTGGTTCCCAAATGTCAAGCACTAAACTTTTTATTCTGTTTACTTTTGGTTTTGTTTTCATTTGATTTTGACTATTCCCTAGTTCTCCCTAATAGAGAAAGAGGAGATTGAACTTAGTTTTGATTTTCTAGGAGCCCCCAGTTAAGATACTTTGTAATTGAAAAGAGACTTTGAAATTTTGGACAGACTAGAGTTTAACAGAGATATTGGAATTTTAGAGCACCAGTGGATATTCTAGAAAGATATTTTAGAGAGTCTTAAAATTTGAACATTTTAGAAAGACTAAACGTTGGATTTCTAAATACCGTGGGACTTTGTTTTTGAAATTGCCATATTATTGTTAGTATGACATCTTGAGCATGACAAATAAGTAAAGGCTATATAGTTTAATAGTGATATGTTTGCATATCAATTTGACCAGATGTCAGTTGGGCTAGTGTTAGATGAAATTTCATGAGCTAGATTCATTTGGGAAAAGGCCCGTGGTTCATTTCTTGATTGAAGATTGATGTAGTATGGTCCAGAGTACTGTGGGAGGTGACACCCTTAGGCTTGTAGTCTTGGGTGGTATAATGGTATAATAAAGCAGAATGAACAATCCATGAGCAGAAAACAGTAAAAGGCACTTCTTATAGCCTCTGCCTCATTTCTAGCTTTTAGTTTCCTGCCTTGAGTTCCTTCCCTGACTTCCCTTAGTCATGGACTGCTGCCTGGTAGTACAAATTCAAAGAAACATTTCATTCCCAAGTTGTTACGATCATGGAGTTTTAACACAGAAAAAACAAAAACAAAAACAAAACAACAACAAAAAAACCCCAAACCTAAGACATGAAGCTAATAGATAACTCCCTACATTTTAAAATAACTCTAAATGAGGTCACATATAGTGAACATTAATATATACTATAAGGAAAGTATTCATGAAATGCTATGGACAAACATACACACACCCACATATACACATATCTACCCATATATATACATATCACATATTTAAACGTAAAGTAAATGGTATTATATTATTTGAGTTCAGTATATATTATTTGAGTTCAGATGAGAATGTATAGAAATGAGAATGTATATGCACATAATTTTATATTCTCAAATAGTAAATAAAGCAATACATTACAAGATTTATGCCCATGTTAAAAATTAAATTTTTATCTCTGTACCCTTTACTTAGTTTGGCTAAGGATTTATCTATCTTGTTGATTTTCTCAAAGAATCAGCTCTTGGTTTTGTTGATTCTTTGTATCATTCTCTTTGTTTCTAACTGGTTGATTTCAGCCCTGATTTTTACTATTTCTTGCTATATACTCCTTTGGATGTATTTGCTTTCCATTCTAGAACTTTCAAGTACACTATTAAGTTACTTGTATAGGAAGGTCACAGAGTCAGTACCCAAATAAACAAAGTCAGAAATGAAAAGGGAAACATGACAAAAGAATCTGAGGAAATTCAAAAACTCATCAGAACCGACTACAAAAGCCTATACTCTACAAAACTGGAAAATCTAGATGAAGTGGATGATTTTCTAGAAAGATATTATGTACCAAAGTTAAATCAAGATCAGGTAAACTATATAAACA
Organism: Montemys delectorum; assembly: GCA_019843815.1. Classification (NCBI taxonomy): domain Eukaryota; kingdom Metazoa; phylum Chordata; class Mammalia; order Rodentia; family Muridae; genus Montemys; species Montemys delectorum. The sequence goes on along the minus strand of JADRCD010087497.1, from coordinate 8,448 downwards.
GTCCCATAATCCCTAAGGAAGCAGAAATTGTGAACAAAAATTTCCCAACCATAAAAAGTCCAGGGACAGATGGTTTACTGCAGAATTCTAACAGACAATCAAAGAAGAGATAATACCAATTCTCCTCAACAGTTCCACAAAATAGAATGAAGGAACACTACCTAATTCATTCTATGAAACCAGAGTTATTCTGATACCTAAACCACACAAAGACCCAAGAAAAAAGACCTTCAGACAAAACTTGCTTATGAATAGCAATGCAAAAATATTCAATAAAATTCTCACACACTGAATCCAAGAACACATCAAAACCATCATTCACCATGATCAGGTAGGCTTTATCCTAGGGATATAGGGATGGTTCAATGTACAAAAATCCATTAACATAACCTACTATACATACAAACTCAAAGAAAAAAATCACATGATCATCTCATCTCATTAGATACTGAAAAACCATTCGACAAAAGACAACACACCTTTCAGAAAAACAGGAGATGTGATACATGCAGGAAATGGGATGAACTTTATTCCCATATAATTAAAACTCCCACTCCATTGTTTGAGTTTTTAAAGTCATTAAAGTCATATGCAGTCATTTGAGTATGACTTGTCCCCAGCAGAAGCCCATGTTTGGAGACTGTGGGTGATGGTGTGGGGTTGCCGGGGATTTATCCTAAGGTATCTTGTCTGTGGCCCCTTCCGGCTGCCCTCACTCTATTCTCTATAGCCAAGAAGGAAATAGAGCTTCCTCCACACTGACTTCACAGTGATCCTCTGCTCAAGAACATGGCACCAGAGCCTGAGCCCCTGAAACAGTGAGCCTAAAGAAACACTCTCTTCCTCAGTTGCTCTAGAGGAGCATTCTGGTTACAGAGTTATTGGGTTTACATAATACAATATTCTCTTAACTGTGAAACTGAAAATACCCCACAATTGGTTTATTTGGTTTAGCTTTACCTGAGCCCCTCCTGTGATAACTACAAACCTCATACTGGAAACATCATAGTGTGAATTATAAAAGAGTATACTTGACTTACTGTAAACACTATGCCTAGCCAATAAAACTGATTATAGTTTGGTACAGAATAATTTTTTAAACATGGTACAGAGTGTGTGTGTGTGTGTGTGTGTGTGTGTGTGTGTGTGTGCATACATGCCTGTGAATGTGTTCCTGTGTATGCATGCATATAGAGGCAAAAAAAAAAGTCCTGGAGAAATTAGGAATTCAAGGCATAGACATAGCATAACAAAAGCAATAAAGAGCAAAACAACCACCAACATCAAACTAAATGGAGAAAAACTAGAAGCAATCCTACTAAAGCTGGGACAAGACAAGGCTACCCACTCTCTCCATATCTATTCGATATAGTACTCAAAGGTCTAGCTAGAACAATAGGCAACAAAAGGATATCAAGAAGAAGTTGAACTATCACTATTTACAGATAATATGATAGAATAAATAAGTGACCCCCAAAATTCCACCTCAGACCACCTATAGCTGATAAACAACTTCAGCAAAGTGGCAGGATATAAAATTAACTCAAATCAGTAGCCTTCCTTCATATAAATAATAAACAGGCTGAGAAAGAAATTAGGGAAATAAGACCCTTTACAATAGCCACAAATAGTATAAAATATCTTGGTATAACTTTACCAAGCAAGTGAAAGATCTGTGTGACAAAAACTTTAAATCCCTGAAAAAAAGAAAAAAAACTGAAGAAGACCTCAGAAAATAGAAAGACCTCTCATGCTTGTGGATAGGTAGGATTAACATTGTGATAATGGTCATCTTACCAAAAGGAATCTACAGATTAAATGAAATCCCCACTGAAGTTCCAACATAATTCTTCACAGACATGAAAAGAACAATTCCCAAATTCATTTGCAAAAGCAAAAAAACTCAGGATAGCTAAAACAATTCTCAAAAACAAAAGAACTTCCAGGGAATCAAGACAGCTCACCTCAAGCTGTACTACAAAGCAATAGTGATAAAAACCTGCAGGGTATTTGTACAGAGACAGACAGATAGATTAATGGAATACAAAGACCTAGAAGTAAACCCATATACCTATGGACACTTGATCTTTGTCAAAGAAGCAAAGCCATACAGTGGAATAAAGAAAGCATCTTCAATAAATGGTGTTGGTCTAACTGGCAGTCTGTATGTAGGTGAATAAAAATAGATCATTATTTATTATCTTGCACACAGCTCAAGTCCAAGTGGATAAAGGCCCTCAACACAAAATCAGATACACTGAATCAAATAGAAGAGAAAGTGGAAAAGAACCTTGAACACATTGACACAGGGGGAAATTTTCTGAACAGAACACCAATGGCTCAGGGTCTAAGATCAACATTTGTTTAATGGGACCTCATGAACCTGAGAAAACTTCTGTAAGGCAAAATACACTGTCAGTGGGACAAATCGTCAACTTGCAGATTGGGGAAAAAATCTAGCCATATGTATGATAGAGGGCTAACATCCAAAATACATGAAGAACTCAAGAAGTCAACATCCAAAAAACCCAAATAATCCAATTAAAATTGAGTTACAGAGGCAAACAGAATTCACAACAGAAGAATCTCAAATGGCTGAGATTCACTTAAAGAAGTGTTGGAAGTTCTTAGTCATCAGAAAAATGTAAATCAAAGCCAACCTGAGATTCCACCTCATACCAGTCACAATGGCTAAAATAAAAATCTTTACTGACAGCACATACTGGCAAGGATGTGGAAAAAGAGGAAAACTCATCCTCTGCTGGTAGCATTGCAAACTGGTACAACCACTCTGGAAATCAATGTGGTTCTTTAGAAATTTGGAAATAGTTCTACCTGAAGACCCAGCTATATCACTCTTGGGCATATATCTAAAAGAAACCCACCATACCACAAAGATATGTGCTCTACCATGTTATAGTAGCCTTATTTGTAATAGCAAGAAGCTGGAAACAACCCAGATATCCCCCAACTGAAGAATAGATATAGAAAATATGGTACATTTACACAGTGAAATAGTATTCAGCTATTAAAAACACAGACATCATGAATTCTACAGGCAAATCAGTGGAACTAGAAAATACCATCCTGAGTAAGGTAACTCAGACCCAAAGAGATATTCATGGTATGTACTCACTGGTAAGTGAATAGTAGTCAAAGAGCACAGAATACTTGGGATACAACCCACAGACAGTAAGAAGTGAAACAATTGGAAGGGCCCAAATGAGGAAGAGACTTCAATCCCACTTGTCAGGGAGAAGAAATCAATCACAAGTGGGGAGGGGGGGATCTGGGTGGGAAAGGGAAGGAGGGGGAAGCAGAATAGGAATAGATATAGGGGGGAGGGGATAGGAGAGAAGCCCAGAAGGCCAAAAGAATAAATGGAAATAAGTAGCCTTGGGGAATAGGAGGTGGGGGGACATCTAGAGAGTACCAGAAACTCAGGAGATAAGACACTCTCAGGACTCATTGGGAGTGACCTAAGCCAAAATGTTCAACACTGGGGAAAGGGACCTTGAGTAATATACCTGCAGTAGATAAACAGGGCCCCAAGTGAAGCAACAGGGTTACTATCCCATAGTCAAATTCCTGACCCAGAACTGTTCCTGTCTAAAAGACCTTCAGGGACAAAAATGGAGAAAAGCCTGAAGGAAAGATGGTCCAATGATAGGCCCAACTTGGGGTCCATCTCATGTGAGTAGGTTGGCACCAAGGCCTGACATTACTATGTTATGATGTGCATACAGACTGTGGGCTGCCATGGCTGTCCTCTGAGAGCCCCTACCAGACAGAAGCAGATACTTACACCCAGCTATTGGACTGAAGTCAGGGATCCCTATCATTGAATTAGGGAAAGGATTGAAGAAGCTGAAAGGGAGAATGATTCCATAGGAAAACCAGCAGTCTCAACTAATCTGGACCCTTGTGAGTTCCCAGGGACTGAGCCACCAAGCAGGAGCATACATGGGCTATTCTCAAGTCCTTGGCACATATGTAGCAGAGATCTACCTGGTCTGGCCTCAAGGGGAGAAGGAGCACTTTATCGTTGAGAGCCTTGGTGCACCAGGAAAAGAGAAGGCTTGGTTGGTACGGGGGAGAGCACCCTATTGGAGGCAAGGGGGAGGAGGAATGGGACAAGGGACTATGGGAGAGGTGAATGAAGGGTCAATGACAGAAATGTAAATAAATATAACATTTTAAATAAAAAAATTAAGCTTCTAATTAAGGTTATATGCCAGAATTTTCAAGACGTGGTATGGACTTTAATCATATTAGTACTCAGGATACTTTTTGAGCATTTAGAAAATATGGAATAAGCACGTGCCCCTAAAGAATTGGCAGTTCTGTAGGAAAGACTCATCTTTCCCTAGGAAATAATGATGGTATTTTTTCATGGTTAGCGGATTTATAATACAAGCAAGGGAGAAAATTAAGAGGCAGTATAATATTTGTACTTAGGATTCAAGGGAAAACATTCTTTATTAAAACTATAGGGAATTTCAGTAAAATGTATCATTAGAAATTGAGTAAAAACTAAACAATGGACATTCTGTTCAAACATCAATAGAAGTAGCAAAAAGAAATACACAAATACTTCATGAAAGAATTTGTAAACAAGAAAAAAATCACAAAAAAATCATTCCAAAACACAAATAAAATATATAGAAGGTAAAACAAGCTATCTTAATGATGAGGATTCATAACTACATTGTACTAAACATTAGTTTGTTCACCTAAATTACTTGTGAATATTCTGAAATGTTCACAGTATAAGTCCTAAGAAATAAAACAGACATGTTTCCTGCTATCTTGAATTTACAAGTGATAGAGACAGATGTTAATCAAATAATACCAAGACAGCACATAAAATTAAATGATTGTGAGAGCCACAAGGAGAATATATCAGCCAATTATAATCTGCTAAAATTGGATCTGACACTGTCAGGAAAAACAAAAAAATGTTCCTTAAACCACTGAAGACTGGGCTGAGATCCAAAAGGTGAATAGAAGTCAACAAGGCAACACAGTAAGGATAGGTTTCCAAGGTGAAGGGAAGAACACATGCAAATATCATGTGGTAACCAAAGAACAGTAATTAAAAGAAACTAAATTAAAAGAACTAAAATAAGCCAAATGCAGTTTAGAAAAGACAATACACAGGAAAAATGCATTGTATTGGATGCTTTAGGGACCTTGTTATGTGACTTTTCCTGGGAAGATACAAAAGAAATTCTATTCACATTAAAAAGGAAGGGCACTGAAAGCCCCCAAAGTGGTTCTGTTCATGCTCAGATAGGTGATCAAAGGAGTTTATTTGAGTCTTATGAGGATATGCCCTATTCAAAAGCAGCCACAGTTTTGCCAAGTCCCCTGGACAATTAAAAAGTAGGTACACCACTGAAGAATCCCATTTTCAGCAAGGATAAATCATAAAAACCTGTACTATAGGAGATTCCCATGAGTAACTTGTGAAAAATAAATACAGTGAAAGTGTCCCACTTCATCCAACCTGCTGTGTAACCTCAGAGATTAAAGGGACCTGGGAAGCTCTCCTGAGACTAGAGGAGTGTCTTAGTTAGGGCTTTAATGCTGTGAACAGACACCATGACCTAAACAACTCTTACAAGGACATTTAATTGGGGATGGCTTACAGGATCAGAGGTTAAGTTCATTATCATCAAGGTGTGAGCTTGACAGTGTCCAGCCAAGTATTGTACAGGAGGAGTTGAAATGTTCTACATCTTCATCTGAAGGCCACTAGAAGAAAACTAGCTTCCACATGGGTAGGAGTAGGGACTCATAGCTCATCCCACAGTGACACACTTCCTCCAATAAGGCTACACTTATTTCAAGAAGGCCACATCTTCTAATAGTGTCACTCCCTGGGCCAAGAATATTCAAACCATCATATTCTACTACCTGGCCCCCCATAGGCTTGTTTAAACAAGTATATAGGAGCAATATCTAGCTATAGCATAATAAAAAATATATTTAGTCCAACTTTCAGAGTCCTCATAATCTATAGCAGTCTGAACAATGTTAAAAGTCTACCGTTCAAAATCTCTTCTGAGATTCATCCAATCACTTAACCATAATCCCAAAAGCAAGACAGGAAAAAAAAAAGCTGGGCAAACTCCAACCTCAATATCTCCATATCTGATGTCAAAATAGCCTTCAGATCTCCAACTCCTTTTACATCTTTGTTGACAACAGGATTTGTGTTTCTACTGGGCTTTTTCTACACTTTGTTGGCAGCTTTACTTTGCAGGTATCCCAAAGCTCTTGAGTCTTTAACACCTTGGGAGTCTCCAAGTCAACTTCAACTTCACAGCTTCTTGTTCCAGTATCTGGGATCCACACATGGTATGGGCTTCTCCAATGGGTCACTTCTCTAGCTTTGACCTCTGTAGCACTCTAAGCTCTGCTTCTCTCCACTCCTCTGCTGCTTCTGTTGGTGGTAGTCATCCCATGGTACTGGCATCTCCAATAATCTAAGGTCTTCTGTTGCAACCATGCTTCACCAAGAGCTTCTCACAGTCTTTCATATTTTTGGTTGTGAGCCTTGCCTTTAATGGATTAGCCATCTCTCCAGCCCAGGTCTCATGGACTCTCTAAATGGTGCCAAATCTCAACATTTTTGCATGAATTCTTCAGTCAACAACTGTAACTGAGGTTTATCTTCACCAAAGGTCTTCCCTGGCTTTTCACAGTGCCAAGCCTGTGCTGTTCTATATGACCCCTTCAAAACTTCAAAACCAGTACCACCTGAGTGACTCTTACATATTACCAAGTTTAACTGCATCACAAGGTACAACCTTGGGTATCTCTGGAAAACAACTTCTTTGTGCTCTCACAAAACACTTCCCAGTAGATTTCTTCTCAGTGATGCTGGTCTCTTCTTAATTATTGCTAATTTCTTAGCTACAGATAACCAGAATTTATTGTCCCAGTAACCCCGTCTTGAATCTAAAACCAGAGCAACATGGCCAAATCTGAGTTCTGCTACTTGCTGGAGCTGGAACATGCACCCACATTTTATTACTAGCTTTCTGTTTTCCAACTCTTTTACTGCCTAAGCTTGGCTATCCTGGAATTTGCTCTGTTGATTGACCTTGAACTCAGAGATCTTCATATCTCTGTTTTCTGGTTTAAAGGTATGTACCATCTTACCTAGACATAAACTTTTCTTCACCTAGAACTTACTCTGTCCCCTGCTGGCCTTAAAAATTCAGAGATCTGCTTGGCTTTGTCTCCAGACATTAAAGGTGTGTACCACTATACCTGTGCTCAAGCTTTTCATGAACACTGTTCATCAATATCTGTTTCAAAAGCTTGTGTCTTCCAGCCTCAAGATCTAGATCACAAGTGTTCTCCCCATTTCTGGATTGTAATTCATTCCAGATTAAAAGTCCAAACTCTTTCTTGTTCAACTGCAAACACAAGCTTTATTGGGTAGGATCTTGCCTTGAGACCACCACTCCCTTTATCTCTGGTACCCCTTTATTATTACTTGAACCATACATTTTGTTTTTTTTTTTTTCTTTTTAAGCTTGCTATACTTGCTCAGAATGTTCTTCATAAGACTAAACCAGAGGATAAAGTCTCTTCTGGGTCTTTTGAGACTTCCTTTGTTAAAGCAATTAATATAAATCACTTTACCTTAGTCTCAGGTAGACTTCAGACACGAGCATAAAGCAACCACATTCTTCACCAAAATACGGCAAAAACAGTCTTTAGACCACATACTGAAATTCTCCACTGAAACCTCTTGGGTCAAGTCTGCAGTTTAAACCTCTCTCAGCAACAAAGTCTTTCTTATTCTAGAATGGCCCATTAAGCCCCATTTAAAATATTATACTACTTTCCAAATTCAAAGTTTCAACATCCACACACTTCTAAACAAAAGAATAGTCAGTTGTTTCACAGCAATACCCTAGTCCCTGGTATCAACTTATGTCTTAGTTAGGGTTTTATTGCTATGAACAGACACCATGACCAAGGCAAGTCATATAAGGACAACATTTAATTGGGGCTGGATTACAGGTTCAGAAGTTCAGTCCATTATCATCAAGGTGGGAGCATGACAATGTCCAGGCAGACATGGTGCAGGAGGAGCTGAGAATTGAATGTCTTCATCTGAAGGCCACTGAGAGAAAACTGGCTCCCACATGGTTAGTAGTAGGGTCTCATTGCTCACCCCACAGTCACACACTTCCTCCCACAAGGCCACACCTACTCCAAATAAGGCCACATTTCCCTGGGTTACTCCTTGAGCCAAGCATATTCAAACCACCACAAGGAGATTCAAGAACCTCCTCTCTTCACAAGAAATGTCAAAGATCACAAATGTTCTCATTTAAGACTGCAAGGGCCATAGCCAACCTTGAGGAAACAGCTACACAATAAATTAGTTTTAAAGTTTTAAAAAGAATATTTTTTTAATTCTAA
>JADRCD010087390.1:0-10659 GCA_019843815.1 Montemys delectorum | reverse complement strand
AAGCATCTACATAACACTGTTAAATTGATTGTTTTATATCAAGCAACGTTTATAATATTCATTTTTTATTGTTATAATATTTAATAAATTTTAAGGAATATGACAAAAAAGATATCGTAAGTATTAAAGAGGGGGTTTCTGGAAGGAGTTGGGGTACAAAAGGGAAACAAGAATGTGATTTAATTCTATTTACTTAAAATCTGTTTTTAAATGTTAACAAATTCAGACAAATTGTAATCATGTAACTTTTTTCATCATAATGCAATAAAAGTTAAAATAATAAATAAGGAAAATAATCATGTATTAGGTTATCTACAGCTATATCTACCTATTATATTTTCTTTTTTTATTAGGTATTTTCTTTATTTACATTTCAAATGTTCTCCTGTTACCTGGTTTCCTCTCGGAACAAAAACCCTATTCCCTCCCCCTCCCCCTACTTAACAACCCACTCTTTCTCACTTCTTGGCACTGGCATTCCCCTACACTGAGACAAAGATCCTTCACAAGAACAGGGGCCTCTCCTCCCATTAATGACCAACTAAGCCATCCTCTACTACATATGAAGTTGGAACCATGAGTCCCACCATGTGTACTCTTTGTTTGGTGGTTTAGGCCCTGGGAACTCTGAGGGTACTAGTTAGTTCATATTGTTGTTCGTCCTAAGGGGCTGCAAACCCCTTCAGCTCCTTGGGTCCTTTCTCTAGCTCCTTCATTGGGGACCCTGTACTCAGTCCAATGGATGGCTGTGAGCCTCTACTTCTGTATTAGTTGGATGCTCTCAGTGCCTCTCAGGAGACAGCTACATCAGGCTCCTGTCAACCAGCCCTTGCTGGCATCCACAATAGTGTCTGGGTTTGGTGATTGAATATGGGAAGTATACCCAGGTAGAGCAGTCTCTTGGTTGCATTTCTTTCAGTCTCTGCTCCACACTTTGTCTCTGAAAGTCTTTCCATGGGTATTTTATTCTCCCTTTTAAGAAGGAATGAAGTATCAACACTTTAGTCTTCCTTCTTCCCCTGAGTTTCTTATGGTTTGTGGATTGTATCTTGGGTATTGTGAGCTTCTGGGCTAATACCCACTTACCAGTGAGTGCATACCATGTGTGTTCTTTGTGATTGGGTTACCTCACTCAGGATGGTACCCTCCAGATCCAACCATTTGCCTAAGAATTTCATAAATTCATTGTTTTTAATAGCTGAGTGGTACTCTATTGTGTAAATGTACCACATTTTCTGTATCCATTCCTCTGTTAGGGACATCTGGGTTCTTTCCAGCTCCTGGCTATTATAAATAAGGCTGCTATGAACATGGTAGAGCATCTGTCCTTATTACATATTGGAGCATCTTCTGGGTGTATGCCCAGCAGTGATATTACTAGGTCCTCAGGTAGCACTATGTCCAATTTTCTAAGGAAATGTCAAACGGATTTGCAGAATGGTTGTACCAGCTTGCAATCCCACTAGCAATGAACGAATATTCCTCTTTCTCCACAATCTCGCCAACATCTGCTGTCACCTGAGTTCTTGATCTTAGCCATTCTGACTGGTATTGTAGAATCTCAGGGTTGTTTTGATTTTCATTTCCCTGATGACTAAGGATGTTGAACATTTCTTTAGGTGCTTCTCAGCCGTATGGTATTCCTCAGTTGAGAATTCTTTTATAGTTCTGTGCCTCATATTTTAATATGGTTATTTGTTTCCCTGGAGTCTAACTTGTTGAGTTCTTTGTATATATTGGATATTAACCCTCTGTCAGATGTAGGATTGGTAAAGATCTTTTCCCAATCTGTTAGTTGCAGTTTTTTCCTATTGACAGTGTCCTTTTCCTTACAGAAGCTTTGTAATTTTATGAGGTCCTTTTTGTCGATTCTTGATCTTAGAGCATTAGCTATTGGTGTTACGTTCAGGAAATTTCCCCTGCTCCCATGTGCTCCAGGATCCTCCCCACTTTCTTTTCTATTAGTTTAAGTGTATCTGATTTTATGTGGAGTTCTTTGATCCACTTGGACTTGAGCTTTGTACAAGGAGATGAGAATGGATTGATTTGCATTCTTCTACATGCTAAATACCATTTGAGCCAGCACCATTTGTTGAAAATGCTGTCTTTTTTCCACTGAATTGTTTTAGCTCCTTTGTCAAAGATCAAGTGACCATAGGTGTGTGGATTCATTTCAGGATATTCATTTCTATTCCTTTGATCTACCTGCCTGTCACTGTACCAATACCATGCAGTTTTTTATCATAATAGCTATGTAGTACAGCTTGAAGTCAGGGATGGTAATTCCACCAGAAGTTCTTTTGTAGTTGAGAATAGGTAGGGAGAGAGTGGGCAGCCTTGTCTAGACCCTGATTTTAGTGGGATTTCTTCAAGTTTCCCTCCATTTAAGTTGATGCTATCTACTGGTTTGCTGTATATTGCTTTTACTAAGTTTAGGTATGGTTCTTAAATACCTGATTCTTCCAAGACTTTTTTTTTTTTTTTTTTTATGGTTTTTAAATCTTTTTTGTAGAAAAGCAGAGAGAGGGAGAGAGTAGAGAAGCAGAGGCTGGCTGTGCCCACGGAGAGAGGGGGGAAAGGGAGGGGGAGCAGGAGGTCGAAAGGTGAGAGTCCCAAGACTTTTATCATGAAGAGGAGTTGGATTTTGTCAAATGCTTTCTCAGCATCTAATGAAATGATCATATGCTTTTTTTTCTTTGAGTTTGTTTATACAGTGGAATATATTGATGGATTTCCATGTATTGAACCATCCCTGCATCACTGGGATGAAGCCTACTTGATCATGATTGATGATCATTTCTGTGTGTTCTTGGATTTGGTTTGCGAGAATTGTAGAGTATTTTTGCATCAATATTCATAAAGAAAATTGGAATGAAGTTCTCTATCTTTGTTGAGTTTTTGTGTGGTTTAGGTATCAGAGTAATTGTGGCTTCATAGAACAAATTGGATACAGTACTACTACTTTGTGGAATAGTTTGAGGAGTATTGGTATTAAGTTTTCTTTGAAGGTCTGATAAAATTCTGCACTAAACCCATCTAGTCCTGGACTTTTTGTGGATAGGAAATTATTAATGATTGTTTCTATTTTGTTAGGGGATATGGAAATGTTTAGATCATTTATCTGGCCTTGATTTAACTTTGGTACCAGGTATCTGTCTACAAAATTGTTCATTTCATCCGGGTTTTCCAGTTTTCTTGAGTATAGGCTTTTGAATTAGGATCTCATGATTTTTTGGATTTCCTCAGTTTCTGTTGTTATGCCTGCCTTTTCTTTTCTGATTTTGTTAATTAAGATACTGTCTCTCTTCCCTCTAGTTAGTCTGGCTACGTGTTTATCTATTTTGCTGATCTTCTCAAGGTACTAGCTCCTGGTTTGGTGGATACTCTGTGTAATTCCTTTTGTTTCCACTTGGTTAATTTCAGCCCTGAGTTTGGTCATTTCCTCCTGTTTACTCCTCTTGGGTGAAATTTCTTCTTTTTGTTTCAGAGCTTTCAGAAATGCTGTCAAGCTGCTAGTGTATGCTCTCTCCAGTTTCTTTTTGGAGGCACTCAGAGCTATGAGTTTTCCTATTAGGACTGCTTTCATTGTGTTCCATAAGATTGGGTATGTTGTGGCTCCATTTTCATTAAACTCTAAAATGCCTTTAATTTCTTTCCTTTTTTTCTTCCTTGACCAAGTTATTATTTTGTAGAGTGTTGTTCATCTTGCACATGTATATGGGATTTTTATTGTTTATGTTGTTATTGAGGAACAGCCTTAGTCTGTGGTGATCTGATAGGTTGCATGGAATCATTTCAATCTTCTTGTATCTGTTGAGGCCTGTTTTGTTGCCACAGGCCAGCCAGTCTGGGTCTCCCTCAACCTGTGTGGGGAACAGGGTCCTAGTCAGGTAGACGAGGCATTGGCGAAGAAATGACAAACAGTCGCAGCACAAGGGAGTGCAAATTATGAATGTAATTTGTACAAAGTAGAAATCAGGCTTATATGGTATACAGAAAACAGGGCAAACTATCGAAGTCACATAGGCTACATTATTGATGGCTACATCAAGGTCAGTGAGAACAAGCAGCCAAGTGCAAGGCGGAGGAGCAGTGGTGTCCTTCTTGGGCTAGGTTGTTCTGGCAGGCCCAAGATAAACTCTCAGGGTCTGTCTGAGGCAAGTAGCTGAAGGTCATATTCTAGCATTCCTTGGCTGTAACATAGATAATTAGTGGGGGAAGCCCTACAACTTCTAACTTCTCACTGGCAGTAAAACAGCTTTTCTTTGTGTGAGACTTCTCTGATGACAAGTGCCTAACTGCTAGCTCTAACCCTTGAGACACCCTGTCTGGTAAGACAGCTTCTTAGTAAAAATTCCAAGCTAATTACATCTAGGGAATCTATTAGGAATATTGAAACACTGTGGAGGCCAGGAAATAATGTTCAATCTCAGTTTTAGCTAATAATGAAATATTTCTTAGGGCACCTTTATGCCTGAATAAAGAAAGCACACAGATCTCTCCACAGATTAAAGCAGAGATCAATATGGAAGACCTCTGAGTTAGGAGAATGTCAGTGACTGACTACCTCAGGAGGCTGACTCCTTTTGAAGTGTATGCCTCAGGTCAGTGATCAGGCTTTTAGGCCTCTCCCAGACATAACTGAAATAGACGAGTTATCTGTGACATTTCTCCCTTCTTTAATATTTTTTAGATGAAGTTCCAGAATGTCCCGCCTCATCATGGCTAGGGATCTCAGAGGAACTCTAAAAACAAATGGAAGCACAATAATTATTATAAAAAGAATGCCAATAATAATAGCAAGCATATTATATATTGAATCAAACCTAAGGGATTCAATGTGTTTAGATTATTTTTTAATTCACTGGCCAACTCATCAATGTTCCAAGTATCCAAATGACTTTTGCTAATATCTAAAATTTTCTGTCTTCAATTGTTCCATATCATGAGAAATATCTGTATCCTTCCACAGTCTCTGCAAATGGGTCTTAGTTTTTTCTCAATATATAGTCCAAACAGTTCTGATTGAACAGCAGTAGCACTAGAGGTTCTTTTGTGGTCTGTGGTGGATGTAGCTTTTCTATTTCTGTTGTCAGCGTCTGCTTTCCCTGTTCTTCTCTAGAATCTTGAAGCTCCCTAGCCTCTCTAACCTCAATGGCCAGTGTATTCTGTCTCTATCTCTCTTTAGATCTCTTGTCTCTTGTCTTTTTTGTCTCCTTTTCTGTTTTTCTTCTGCTGCTTCTCTGTCCCTTAACAACTTGCAGTAAATCCCTCAGCAACTTACACTAAGTCCTTCAACAACTTCTACTAAATCTCTCAACAATTTGCACTAAATCTCTCAACAACTTATCTTGCCACCCTTCTAACCTTTATAATATTAAAGCATAACCATAATTTAAACAAAACCTAGTTTTTTAAACCTTCTACTCTTTTTAAAATCAGTATCAAAAGCATTACTGTCACGTTACAAAGTTTAGCTGCCAATTCTAACATATGAATGTATTACAGTACAATTTTGAATATATCATAAGCTAATTTTCTGTTACCAATATTACAAGCAAAAACTGCTGTATCCTTTAAGAGCAGTTTGTACAAACATTCAGCCTCTATCAGGGCTTTTTAAGCTGTGTTTAATTTTTAGACCCAGCACAGTGACTTATCACTTCTGCTGTGTTAATTGAGACTGACTTTAAACAAGTTAAGCTAAATCAAAATTTTAACCATATTTTTTAACATGAAACAGTACAACAATCATAAATTTAAACAGTGCTCACCTCCCAGTAAGCAAAATATGATTCCCAAGGCTTCAATATCCAATTATATTATACAATAATAAAACCACAATTTACAAGATGTCAATTCAATAACTTTTGAACCAGATAATAAAGACAATATTTTAACTCAATAAATCTATTTTGTAAAAACCTACTTGGTTGTTCAGGAGTCCCTGCCTACCTACTCCAGTGTCTAGCTTTTGGGCCCCACTCTCCGGCCACAGATGACCTTGGCCCCTGTGGATCCTGCACCAGAGAAGCCAAGGTGCTGTGGGCTGCAGGGCAGCAGCTGCCCCGCCTGTTACTTGACCTTTTCCCCTCACTGCTTTTAATATTCTTTCTTTGTTTTGTGCATTTGGTGTTTTGACTATTATGTGAAGGGATGAATTACTTTTCTCCTCCAAATTATTTGGAGTTCTGTAGGCTTCTTGTATGCTCACGGGCAACTCTTTCTTTAGGTTAGGGAAGTTTTCTTCTATAATTTTGTCAAGATATTTACTGTCCCTTTAAGTTGGAAATCTTCACTCTTTTCTATACCTATTATCCTTATGTTTTGCCTTATTGTATCCTGATTTTCCTAGATGTTTTGGCTTAGGAGATTTTTGCATTTTTCATTTTCTTTGACTGTTTTGTCAATGTTTTCTATGTCATTTTCTGCCCCTGAGATTCTCTCTTCTATCTCTTGTATTCTGTTGGTGATGCTTGCATCTATGGCTCCTGACTTCTTTCCTAGGTTTTCTATCTCAGAGTTGTTGTGATTTATTGATTGTTTCTACTTCCATTTTTAGATCCTGAATGGTTTTATTCAAGTCCTTCATCTGTTTGTTCGTACTTTCCTGTAATTTTTAAAGTGATTTTTGTATTTCCTCTTTAAGGGCTTCTACGTGTTTACCTTTGTTCTCCCATAATTCTTTTAGGGATTTTTGTGTTTCGTCTTTAAGGGCTTGTACCTGTTTACCTGTGTTCTCCTGTATTTCTTTAAGGGAGTTGTTTAAGTCCTTCTTAAAATCCTAAGCATCATGAGATATGATTTTAAACCCGAATCTTGCTTTTCTGCTCTGTTGAGATATCTAGTACTTGCTGTGGTCAGAGTACTCGGTTTTGATGATGCCAAGTAGTCTTGGTTTCTGTTAGTAAGATTCTTGTGTTTGCCTTTCGCCATCTGGTAATCTCTGGTGTTAAATGTTCTTGTTGTCTCTGACTGGAGCTTGTTCCTCCTATGGGTCTGAAAGCCTGTGTCAGCACTCCTGGGATATCAGCTTGCTCCTGGAAAAACCTTTGCACAGAGGGCTGCACCCAGCCCCACCTCCTGGGTGCAGATGGAGGCAGAAAGGACCCTGTCCCAGCTGCTCTGCTGTTTCTACAGCCTGTGCCTCCTGGATGCTCCCTCCTTAGACAGTCACCAGAGAGAAAAATGGGGATCTCACCTGAGCCCCAGGGTCAGAGCACTCCCTCGGACCAGGTCTCCACTGGCAGGAATGATGCACAGAGGGCTATACAACAGCCCCACATTCTGGGTATAGATGAAGGCAGGAAGGACCCTCTCCCAGCTGTTCTGCCACTTCTGCAGCCTGTGTGCTCCTGGCTGGTCCTGCCTTTGACATTCACTGGAGAGAATATCTAATTATTGATTTTTAAATTAATTAATTTACTTTATGTCATAATCTCAATTTTCCCTCCCTTTCTCTTTCCTTCCCCCCACCGTCCAATTCTCCCGTTCTACTCTGAAAAAGTGACGCCTTCCATAGCTATCCCCTCACCTTGGCATTTCAAACTGAAGCAGGACGAGGTGCCTTTTCTTCTCTTCTTCTTAAACAAGGCAGCCCAGTTAGTGGAATGGCAAACACACACACACACACACACACACACACACACACACAGAAATATATAATTGGGTTACAAGAGGGTAAGTTTTCATATTGCTGTTTCATATATCCTTATTTTAGATTAATTCTCTTCCTTTCCATATGATTTTTCCTACCATTTCATAACCCTTCCAACCGAGGTCTTTTCACTCCTAGTATTTTAAATCTCTTTTTTAAAAATTTTATCTAAAATCTATTATCATAGTTCTCTTAAGATGTCACCCACAGTATCTCCTTTCTATTTCCCTGTCTTCCAAGTTAAACACAAAAAACAAAAGGTCCTCTCATAGAGCATTTTTCTTTTCCTTTTTTTTTTTTTTTTTTGAGGCCTTTCACTTTTTTTATATTTTTTTTCTTTTTTATTGGTTAGTTTATTTACATTTCAAATGTTATCCCCTTTCCAGGTCTCCCCTTTAGAATTCCCCATCCCATTCCTCCTCCCCCTGCTTCTGTGAGGGTGCTCCCCCCCACCCACTCCTGTATTTCTGCCGTGGCATTTACCTAGACTGGGGCATCTAACACCCTCAAGCCCAAGGGCATCTTCTCCCACTTAGAGAATCTGTCTAAGTCTTAATTACCTTACATGGCATATTTTTAACCAGTTCCATTCATTTACCTTAGAATTTTTTATTTGATTTTACTTTACAGCTGAATGATATTCCATTGAGTGTATATACTATGTTTTCCTTATCTATTAATCTGTTCATGGCTATCTAGGTTGATTCCATTTCTTCCCAGCTGTGGACAGGACAACTTGGAACATAGATATTCAAATATTTTTGTAGTAGAAGATAAAACCCTTCAGGCATGTGTCCAGGAGTAGTATAACTGCTTCATATGATAAATATTTTTATTAAATTTGACAAATGTCCAGGTTGGTGTTCAAAGTGGCTATACCTATTTAGACTTCCATGAACAGTAAATAAATGTTTTCTTAGAATACCAATATACCAGGCAAAATGTTCCCACTGTTGCAATGTTATGACTGTTTTGGAGTAACCAACTGCTTTCTAATTGAACTTGAGGTCTTCCATACAGTAGATAATTCATGCTTGGCAATTTAAAGCTAGTCACAAATGCATGATCAGAGAGTATAGGCCCTAGGGTGTAATGAAATAATGTGATTTTGTTAAATGGTCTTGTTGACAAATTTCTTTCTTAATCTGTATCTTTATATCAATCGAGCTGAGAGGCTTTCTTTTTTTGCCATAGGCAGCTATTAATACAGAGATTCATAACAGGTCAAAGTGCTAAGAATAAGTGTCTATTGACACTCACTATAAATAAGTTATTAGTACTACATTAGAAGTCTCCTTGATTTAAAGAAGTCTTCTTTCTTTATCTTTATGACTTGTTTCATAATCATAAAGAGCAACAAATGGCTTATTAAATAAAAATTATGTTAATTAACTTCACAGTTTTCAAATACAATTTGAGTATATCAAAAAATATCTTTATAAATTCCCTACCACCAAATGTTATGAACATCTAGGATATGAGATAGAACAAATGTAAGATCCAGAGGATAGGGAGGAGTGATGTGCAATGCTGTTTTCTGGTCATGACATATCTATTGCTCTCATGAAATCAAGCAACTTGTTTTTATCTGTAGATGGCCTACACAACATCAAACAGACTAAAATTTCAGCATAGGCAGACTCTACATATTTCTCTAGAAATCTCTTAGAGCATATAAGTTATTCTAGTAAAGTAGCATGAAACAGCACCAACATATAACATCACTAATTCTTTTATATACAAATAATAGGTATCATGAGAAAAAATCAGGAAAATATATTTATTCCTAATTGCTTTCAAATTCCTAGGAATAAGCTTAATCAAGTAGCTTAAATACTTAAATAATTAATGTTTTGAAACACTGAACAAAGTAATTGGACAATATAGGATGAGAATCCTTCCCATGTCCATTAGAATTTAATTAGTATTGGTAAAATTGTCATATTATCTAAATTGACATTTCATGAAATTTCCATCAAAATTCCAATGACATTTCTTTATAAAACTAATAAGAATAAGTCCTTAATTTCATATGAGTTTCATATAGAATCGGAAAGGTTCATAAATCACTAGTGAATTCTAAGGAAAGGTAGGAGGCAATACTGGAGGTATAATGTGATAATATTTCATTACAAAGTATATTCATAACAAAACCAGATTACTCAAATAATACAGTACATGCACAAAGTAGTCATGTAGGCCAATGAAATAAAATATATAAAGTATAAATAATTACATGGGTGCATCCATATATTTTTCTCCAAGTACCAAAACATATAGTAGATATATGAAAGCCTTTTAAACCAGTGGTGACTGGAAAGCTGAACATATGATGGATTTGTACAGATTAGAAATTATAAAATGGTAATGTTTTGCTCGAGAGCATCCACAAGAGACTCAAAGGAGCCTTGGGGTAGTTTGGCCCACAAACATGTTTATATTGATTATTTTAAGCCTGGAAAAATCACACTAACTTAAGATTCTATTCTTTGGCCACTCATGGACATGACAATGAGCTGGAAAGGAGGGTAATGTAGACAGAGACAGAAGACTCTAGGTTCACATCAAGAATGAACAATTTTTATCTCCCTCCCCATCCCCTATATTGCTAAAAAGTAAAAATCTATTTATAATGTACAAGACAAAAATGGATTGAACAAAAGTGTATCACATTTTGAGCTACAGTCTGAAAGCAGCTATGACAACCTCCAATTAGTTTACTTCATTTCAAACCTATTTCCAATCATAAGGAAAGATTTCTTTTTTTTTTTTTGATTTAAACTTTTTTTTTATTATCTTACACATGGCAGTGAAACATTTAATTCAAATAACATTTCTATTTTGCATCAGCAATGTTCTTTAAGACACACTTGTACATTTCACCTGTGGATGTTTTAACATCCTCCTCCTCAGTATGTCCCCAAATGTACTCGTATTGAAAGGAAAAAACATTATACTAGTTGGTTTTTCTACTAATTCTTTTTTGAAGCTTTATTTTTCCA
>JADRCD010087373.1:0-17877 GCA_019843815.1 Montemys delectorum | reverse complement strand
GTGTGTGTGTGTGTGTGTGTGTGTGTGTGTGTGAGCGTGTGAGTGTGCTGTAACAATGAGTATGGGGCATGCTGTAGCTGTGTGTGTGTGTGTGTGCGTGTGTGTGTGCTGTAACAGTGAGTATGTGCATGCTGTAGCAGTGTGTGTGTGTGTGTGTGTGTGAGCGTGTGTGCGTGTGGTGTAACAGTGAGTATGGGGCATGCTGTAGCAGTGTGTGTGTGTGTGTGTGTGTGTGTGCTATAACAGTGAGTATGGGGCATGCTGTAGCAGTGTGTGTGTGTGCGTGTGTGTGTGTGTGTGCATGCAGATGTATACACTAAAGCAAGCATCCACATGCGTGTATGTATCTTTATGGACTTGTACAGTTGTATGCATTGCACACTGCATGAGTGTCAAGTCTGCTATATAATTGTATGCAGTATGGTGCAGAGGTAGACGAGAACATGTGATAGGTCTATGAGTATGCACATCCATACATGCAGAGACATGTGTAGACATATATGTATGTAGCAAGCATAGCTATAGATAAGATATACATGATCATACACATGGGTTTGTTTTTAGTGCCGGGATGAAACCCAGGGCCTCACAGATGTGAGGCAAGTGAGCACTCTAACACTGACCTATAGCTCCAGGCTTGTATCCGTGTATACGCATGCATGAATATGCATATATGACATCAGCATGTGCCTATACACACATATGTGTATATATGTGTTGTGTGTATATGCAAGCATGAGTATACATGCAGATATATGTATGTACATATGTATATATGCATATGTGTGTAATACATGTGTATCTTGATGTATATGTTCACATACATGTCTATGTGTGTACATGTGTGTGTGTGTGTGTGTGTGTGTAAAATGGCCTAAAAGAGCCACCTAAGCAGGCAGACAGTGTGTGGCAATCCCTTATCTGGACACTCTATCCCTGTCCACTGGCCATTTACAGCCTTATGCTCTGCCCTATTCTAGCCTCAGCCCTCTTTATCCCTGCCCTGGCTCCTTTTCTTCACACCCTCCCCCCCACTTACAGCCAAGATAAGGCCTCAGCTCAGACCTGCTGACAGCTGCCGTGAGCTTCAACAGCTGCTCTGAGTTCCAAGGCAGGAAGCGGGGGCCACTAGAAAGGAGTGAAATCCCCACCCACTTAACAGCTTAATGAGGACTTGAACCTGAGCCCGGGAGGAATTGTCAGTGTGACTATTTGCTTGGATGTGGAGGACATGTCTGGGCTTTCAAACCCGCCCCAGGGAGGAGCCAGAACAAGCTGGAGGCAGGGACATGGAGACGCTTGCAACTCCGTCTGCCCCCAGTTTTTTCCCTGGGAGACCCTGGAGTCGGGTGTACAGCTTCATGAGGGCCAGGCGTGTGCCGGGAACAGTGGTGTCAGAGGAAGCACATGGAGTCCTCTGTGTATTCCCAGCCACCCTAGGGAATGCAGTCCTTCTGCAAGAGGCCATCGAAAGAGGAGGTCTTCAGGGCCAAACCTGCACAGACGGAGCCACGTGAAATGGCTCCGTCTGATTACTGAGTGATTCCTATTCTCTCCGGGCAGGACTCCCCTGCCTGACCTGTTTACGCGAGAGGACGGCACTTGCACACCTCTTGTCCCTCCTAGGCCAGATTTTCTGGTCAGCTACCTATCCTCTACTCTAGTTGATCAACTAGAGGAGCTCCGGAGGTCTGGTGTGAGCCCAGGCTCTCCCTCTGCCTGTGGCGATGGCCAGGCCCTCCCTCTGCCTGTGGCGCTCTCCAGGAACCAGGCCTCAGCCTTCCTGCCCTACAGATGCTCCCCCACAGTGTCTCCATATTTGTTTTCTTGCACCAGGCACCCATCCCCTCTGCCTTGTCTTGCTTCACCACCTATTGGATGTTTTCTTTCTGCCTGGTTGCAGTGCAAACTCCAGTGTCTTCTTGGAAGTGAGCAAGGTGCCAGCTGCTGACTGCACATTTGGATTCAGGAACACTACACTAGACAGACACATGCTGTCCCACACCCATCTCTGGCCATGAAGTCTAAAACCAACACATGTCCACATTCAGAGCCCAGAGAGGAAACTCGAGTCTTACGCAGAGCGATCTGGCAAACGTGGTATCAGCGTGGGCGGCGACACACCTGGTAGTGAGCCCTCCAGACCAGGACCCTTTCTGCATGAAAGGTGTCTCTATATGGGAGGCTGCCTTCTGCATGAAAGGTGTCTCTATATGGGAGGCTGCCCTACAGTTGCTCTCATTTGGTTTCTGCTGCGGTGATAACGCTACTGACAAAACGGCAAGTTGGGGTGGGGGTGTTAAAGAAATGGCTTAGCGTTTAAGGACACCGGCTGTTTTTATGGGGCACTTGGGTTCAATTCCCAGCACCCACATGAAGGCTCTTATCTATAACTCAGGTCCCGAGGAATCCTGAGCCCTCGTCTGGCCTCAGGCACCAGGCCAACTCACGATGCACGGCCATACATGCAGGCAAAACAGCCATACACATACGATAAGTAAATCTTTCTAAGCAGCTCAAGGGGGAATGTGTTGTTTAGCTCTCAAGTTCAGGCTACATTTGCTCGTTGTGGGGAAGTCAAGGCAGAAGCATCTGGTTACATCAGATCCACAGGCACGATCAGAGAGAAATGTTTGCTAATGCTCTATCCTCGACTCTTAGCCCCGGAGACCCTGCCTGGAAAATGGGGCAGCCCACACTGGGTGGGTCTTCTCATATCAATATAACGAAGGCAGTTCCCCTTAGACATGCTCTGATCTAGACGATTCCTCTTTGGGACTCTCTTCCCAGGCAATTCTAGGATGTATCAAGTAGACAAAGCTAACCTTCACAAAGCTCCAGACAGAATTTCTCTAAGCTGCTGGGCAGGGCCAGGCTCAGTTCCTGGCTTGCTTCTGCCATCTGCTGGTTACTAGGTGAACTGCACTGGAGAAGCTCGCTTCCACTCTGCTGTTTCTTTTTCTAGGAGAGATTCACTATCCTGTCTACAGCAGGGTCCATCTGGCTGACCCGTCAATCAAGATGAAGTGGGACCGACTCTAAACTCTACTCATGCGCA
Organism: Montemys delectorum; assembly: GCA_019843815.1. Classification (NCBI taxonomy): domain Eukaryota; kingdom Metazoa; phylum Chordata; class Mammalia; order Rodentia; family Muridae; genus Montemys; species Montemys delectorum. The sequence continues at coordinate 14,819 of JADRCD010087373.1, read as the reverse complement.
GTAGAGATATTTGTAACTTGGCTCAAAGTCTTACGATTTTCCCATACTTTGTATCTATTAACTGGAATTACACTCAATAAACCTATGAGTCTGGATGATTTAAACCCAGAAGGTTTGGATAAAATTTTCAATATCACACAGCTACAGAGTGATGCAGCTGACCTTTGAGCCTCTGCAACTGGGAATTTTGGGGCGCACTTTTCCCATAACCTCACAACTGGCGCAGGGCCCTAGTCACCGCGTCCCGAGACTCCACCGAGACAGAGGACACAGTAGCCAATCATCTGTGAACACTGGAAGCCACTCTGACATTCAGAGCTCCCATCTTTCCTGTCCAGGAGGTTGGGTTCTTCCGGGGCCTCCCTAGGTCGTCAGAGGACAGTGTAGGGAGCACATGGGCCAGGGTGAAGATCTGATGCCTCTGGACCCTTTGACTGAGCTGTCTCTCTCTAAGCCTCAATTCCCCCTTCTCATATGTGTACCGAGGGAAAGCTCCCAACATTGTTCGATACAAATGCTCATCACCATCTTACTCAAGGCTCTGAAGAAGTCCTGCAAGAGACAACTGACTTCCCCTGCTCAGCCTAACCCACCCCACGACTGGAGAGCCACCCTGGGCTTCACAGCTCCGTTTCTAAATTGCAGGGCTATCACCAGCCAGGTTTTCCTGCAAATGTGACCTCTGACCCACCAAGAACAGGATCCAGCCAGAAGCTAAGGTGTCCTGCCTGGAGCTCGTGGCTCTCTGCTCCAGATCCCACACATCTGTGGTTCTGGCTTTGAGGCGTTCTGACACCTGTCTCCCAGACCTGGGATCCAGCGCTTCCCATCTGGATTCCGGAGTCAGCCTCACGGACCATAAGCAATTAGTCTGAGGCAGAGAAGACAGTTTTTAATAATTCTGTCATTATCCTCCATTTTCAGCACCAGCAGACACGAAAACTCCATTTCCCGTTTTTTTTTTTAAAGGTATTAAATGGCTTCTGCATCACATTACAATATCGACGTCGGTCCAGTTGTTTGTAGAACAGACTCATGCTTCCAGGGCCCGAAGAGACTTGACCCCACTGTGTTAATGTGGGGTCACTGAGGAGCCTAAGACGACTAGATGGCGTTGGGTGCTAAGGGCCAGTTCCATTGCACAAAACATAGGGTGCAGCAATGCTGTGTGGCTGCAGTTGGATGTGAATGAAGACCACAGCTTCCTGCTGGGTCAGCCTGAAGGTGAGGAAGCCACCCGCCAGCCTCCCTGGCCACAGAGTGATCTAGAGGAAGTGAGCCATGGAAGGGTGGCTGGCAGACGACCTCACTGAAGAGCCAGATCAGCAGGCAGGAGGAGAGTGTAAGGTTCAAGGCAGGAAAGCCACTGAGAAGCCAGGACTTAGCAGGGTCCACATATGGGAGGTGGAGACACTGGCCTCTAACCACAATAATTGCAACAGCCAAGGTAAACAGCTGGGTGGGCTTAGTGTGATCTGTCTGATGCAAGCACAAATTCCCATGAGACACTTGTGTGGCTTTAAGTACCATTTAAGTACCATTCTCACCCTATAAATGAGAAGTCCAGGACCCAGAGAAGCTGAGTAATTTGCTCAAAGCCACACAGCAAGGAAATAGCTTTGGGGATAGATAGAATCCAGAGCAGGACAAACAGGGCCCTGTTCTTGGGTGGCTGTGGACAGAGATGTTGAAAGTAAGTCTGGGCTATACCTCTTGATCAGGGCTGTCACCAGAAGCAGCAACCTTGAAGATGAGGAGTGTGATCTTGTCCTGTTGGTCACAGAGCCTGTCAACAAGGGGTCAAACTCTGCAGGGTCAAACGGGTGCATACAGCTTTCACATACATTAGCCATGATGCCAGGGGTCCATAAGGTCCCTGCCCAGGTCTGTCAGCTGCCTCAGCAGCTGCTGTAGCAGGATGAAGGGCCCCACATGCAGCCAGAGCACTGATCCCACATTCTACACTTGATTCAGTGTGTGGCACTGACCTGAGGGTCTCTTGCACACAAGACAAGCCCTACTTCCCGGCACCCACATGATGGCTTACCACCACCTGTAACTCCAGTCCCAGGGATCTGACAGCCTCTTTAGGCCTCTACAGGAACCAGGCACGGAGACAGTCGTAGTGGTTCACAGACACACATACAGGCAAAACCCACACACATGAAAATTACCTTTTTTAAAAATAATGAGATAGGTTCTTACTAAGTGGTCCAGCTTGGCCTTGAACTTGTAATCCTCCTTCCTTAACCTCCCAAGCAGCTGGACCAACAGGCTTGCACCACCATAATATGATGGGTGGGTTGTTTGTTTGTTTTGTTTTGTTTTTAATGGAAACTTGTTCATAATGGTTCATTAGCAAAATACTTCGGAAGAGGGGAGTGGGCACCAAGCAGACCTCCTACTGTTGATCCCAGAGAGAAGCCAGAGAAGCCACAGGGGACAGACTCCTGAGTCTTTTCGTGGCCTGTAGACCAGTGTGTGATGGGTGTGAGGTGCTGTGGTACATGCACAGTGATTCTGGCATGCCCGAGCAAGTCTGAGTCTCACAGAACTTTCTCGAAGGTTCTGATGATGGCATACATCCTTGGAGGACAAACAAAGTGGAAAATTATAGAAGATCATGAGGATAGACTCTGCACACTGAGCAATGACACCGTGCACGTTTTATGGAACTTCTTCCTAGTCGTTTATACTCATACAGACATTTTAGGCTTTGACAAAACTAGAAACATATAAAAATATATTCTCATATTCCCCTAACGTTTTTATTGTTAGTGGTTGTAGTTTGGGTGTGAAATGGTCCCCATGGGCTTGTGTGTTTGAATGCTTACTTGGTCCTCAGCTGTGGTGCTGGGGTTGGTGGGGGTGGTGCAGGCTGTGGAGCCTTCAGGACTGTACCTGGTGCTTTTGTTGAGAAGAGATTAGGAGGTCTGCCTTTTCCAGCTGAGCCTGGAGGCGCAGGCCTGACATCCGGGGAGGCTGCGGAAGGAGGATGGCACACCAGGACAACTTAGTGGGATCCTGTTTCAAAATAGAAAGTTCAAAAGGGGTCTTTCTGGAGGATCCAGGTTTGGCTCCTAGCACCCACGTGACAGCTTACAACCATCTGAGCTCCAGTCCCAGGGGATTGGGAATTTCTTCTGGCAGTCTAGGTCATGAGGCACACAAGTAGTACATAGGTATGCATGCATGCAGGCAAAACACCCATAGATATACAATTTTAAAAAGTACTTAAAATAACTATTTATAAATGGGATTGGAGAGCACTGAGCATCTCAGTAGCAGAGGACTTACCTGTCATGTGCAGAGTTAAGTCCTAGCCCCTCTAGTACCACATAAGTAAATATTTTTTATTTCAAAGAAAAAGTGATTTTCAGGGATACATGAAGGGACTAACAATATTTGCATTGCACTGACATAGCCAGGTCCTTGCAGGTGCTGCGTGGGTGGGCAGGAGACAGGAGAGGAGGGTGCAGTGCTCTTGCGATAGGGCAGGGGCTCTGTGTTCTGTCAATCATAGCTTCAGTCATTACCATTATTAGACAGGCAGCAGGCTTTGTAAAAGTAGATTGTATTGTCCTGTTCCGGTTGTTGTCTCCGAGACGCACCGCTTCAGTCTGCTGACCCGGGCCCAGTCTTGGAAGCTTCTAGACTCAGTACAATCTAATCTAGGCCTAGAATGTTGTTTCTCTGTATTACTGTCCTGGTAAAACTGCTGCCACTGCCTCCTCCTCCTCTTCTTCCTCCCCCTCCCTGCCCCGCCTCTGCACTGCTCCCTCAAGTAGCTTCCCTTTCCTCTCTCTTCTCCTGAGAGTTGGGCGTATCCTATATTCTGTCAAATCTTTCTCTGATTCATCACTTCGTCTGCCACTCAGTTAGAGATCACTTTGAAACATGGGTGTTTCTGTCTACAAACTAACTTTACCTATATTGTTTGGGATTAAAGGTGTATGCTAAGGGCTGAGGCATACCACAACCAGAAACAGGTTTTAACACAATCTTGGGTGTCAGAGTGTAATCACATATCCTGCAACAAGGCCTTAAACCCAGCAACTACATATGAGCATCCACTTACCAAGTCCAAGGGGGTAGCGTGGGGATAGTACTAGGATCCAGGCCACTGGCACAGTGACTTATCGCCAGAATGAACACTGCTGATTGAGCTCTTCAAAGACTCAGTGTGGGCCGGCTCTCGGAGCCATGAAAGTGCCCCATGTGGTCCAAATAGAGAGGACTGACTCATCCCAGCCACACAATATCCACATGCACCACAGACAGAGCAGTGCCCCACAGACCTCGGGAGACAGACAACATCCTATGCCTGCGATTCCCCAAGGGACCCCAGTGGTGCCGGACCCAAAAGAGGGCCAGCAGTGAAGGCCGTGCCCATCCCATCTGTGGTACTGTGAGGCTGGCCCCAGTCAGATAGACTCTGAGGCCCATAGCAAGGGCAGCCACAGGTAGAAACTAGAGACAAGGCCAAGACACTGCTGCAAAGGCAAACCAGCATGGGTCTGTGACAGCATGTGCGCACATACGGAAAGGAGAGGGCTCAACCAACAGGAGGCGTGTCCGGTGGACTCGGGCTGCTAGTTGTCAGAACAAAACAGGGAACATGTCTTTGTCTGTCCCTGTGCGTACAGAACTCTCTGCCTGCAAATCTAGAAATGAGCTGTCAGCTATCATTTTAAATGACCTGTACTCGAGTCTCAGTGAGCTGGGGATGGAAAGATGAGGACAGAATGTGAGCCGGGCTAGGTGCGGTGAGAGGCAGGATGCTGGGAGGAAGAGACAGAAACATAGGTGAGAAGGAAGGGGAGAGAGGAAAGAAGAGAAGAGGAAAATAACAGGTTAGGGTCTTATTAACAACAAAAACAAACTTTAAGAGAATTAAAGGGATGTCAGTGTGTGAAATTGGGTATTCAAAAACAAGGCAAAACAGAGGGCTTCAAGCAAAGCTGGAGGTAAGAGTCGGCATCAACACCTGCACCTACCTCTGCACCCCGATGTCCCGGCAGCTCAAAAGGATGGGCGCACAGCTCCAGGATCCTCCCACAGCCAATGATTAGAGACAGGGAAAAAAAATACTCTTAGTTAAGTCACATGCACACCGCGTGGACCAATCACTGAAGTCTAGAGCAATGGGACACGCTGATTGGCTAGCTTAGATCATGTGGCTACGGGTCACAGGAGATGCTATAAAGAAGAGAGTTTGCCCCATACAGATAGATCACCAGTGTTAGGCAAGCAGAAAAGACAGAATGGGACGAAGAGGAAACAAATATTTGCCAACACCTACTCTCCAAGCAGTAAGCGCCTATAAAGTTCTCCAGTTGAAGCTTTGTGACCTGACCCTGATATTTTGCCCATAATTTAACTGGTAAAAACCTTGAAGCAATGTCATTCCTGAAGCCCTTCATTCCTACACACAGATCAATCTTTGAGGGGGTTACAGGTGTGAATGGACCCCCGAAGGCTCATGGATCACTGGGGTATCCTCCTCGGGTGCCCATGCAGGCTGTTGCTTAGTGAGGGTTCTGTAATGGCCTGGACTGGTCAGTCCACGGTGCCAGCTTTGAAACAGCCGTGAACTCTTTAGAGATCCATAGGCTTCCTTTGCCTTGCTATGAAAACCTAAGTTGTACATCCCTATAATGGGTCAGGCACCGTATTAAAGCCTCAGTCCCGGACCACAGGGAGGAGCTGCCCAGCAACCTGGACATGATTGTTATTTTGAAATTCAGAAAGGTTTTGATGGTGAGGAACTTAGTTCGCAAGTTTAGACACCCATGTGGTCAAACTCCCCCCATCACTAAGGTTGTGTCTGTAAGAATAGACTGGTGAAGGGAACTCCTTTGGTGCGTATGGCTTTGGCGTTCTAGGGTAGAGCTGTGTCTTCCTCAACAGCATGTGTACACAGGATGGGATAATCCTGATGCCCTCATGTCTGCATGAGTGATGGCTTCACAAACGGACCTGGCTACTCCTGAGCAGGTCCTGAGAGCTGCTGGAGGGGAGGGCATGCCATCATGTCACCACATTGCTGAGAGCCTATGGGTGGATTATATACAGGGCATTCAGCACAGACTGGGAAACATTATAGTGCCTGGGAGACATCTGTGGTTACTGCACAGGTGAAGGGAGGGTGCAGTGTGTCCTCTGACACCTATACCAGTCCCTAAAATAATGATCGAACCACAAGGGCCGGTGCCAGATTACTGGGGGCCCCCTGAGCCTGTCAGCCTGGAGAGTATGGTGGCTGTTCTTGGTTGTCAATTTGACAACTTCTGGAATTAATGGAAGCAGCCATGTGTGAAGGAATTTTCTTGTTTGGATCACTCAAGATGAGAAGACCCACTCTAAATCTGGATTACGTGAAACTGGAAGACCTACCTTAAGTCCAGCTCTTTGGAGATGAGAAGATCAACTGTAAATCTGGGAATACCTTCAGGACATGGATGGAGGAAGGGAGCTCTGTCTCTTTGCACATAGACAGGCACACAGGCTTACACATTTAAAATCCTTAAAGTGAACGTAATAGAGCAGCTGGTACCTTACCACCACAACCCCATCATCGTCACCAACATCTTCTAAGATTTGGAAACTGGTGACAGTAGAAACACTTCCAGCTGTAAAATCCTGAGGCCATCTTTGTCCCTCCTTGGTGCACTGCCTGTAGCCAACCTGCAAGGGAGTGGCAACATTAGAAGATGTGGCCTTGTTGGAGTAAATGTGTCACTGTGGTGTGGGCTTTAAGGCCCTCATCCTAGCTGCCTGGAGGTTAGTCTTATGCTAACAGCCTTCGGATGTAGAACTCTCAGCTCCGCCTGCGCCATGCCTGCCTGGATTCTGCCATGCATCCACCTTGATGATAATGGACTGAACCTCTGAACCTGTAAGCCAGCCCCAATTAAATGTTGTCTTCTATAAGACTTACCTTGGTCATGGTGTCTGTTCACAGCAGTAAAACCCTAACCAAGACACTAACTACTCACGATGATGCAGCCTCCGCAAGCTACCCTGACTCACAGAATCAGGGCTCTTTGGCCCATGGTAGCAATTATTAGGTCAGACTATTCTCTTTTAGCTGCCCTATGGCTGACTTCCTGATGAGCCTTCACCTGCAGTCTAGCTCCTCCATCAGCCTGTCCTTCAGAATCCAAGCAAAGAAGCCCAGCTACAGTGTTGGCATTTCATCTAGACTCTGACCACAGCTACCTGGGCAACAGCAGGTGTGCCTGGCTCACTATAAAAGGGGCTGCTTGCCCCCTCCTCTCTCTTACTTTCTTGTTCTTGCTCTCTCCAGCTCCCTTACCCTGTTCCCCTTCTCTCCCCATTCCCTTCCCCCTCTCTCCTCTTGTTCATGGCTGGCCTTTACTTTTCTTCTCTTCCCTTCCCTGCCCCCGCCCGCCGCATCTCCCTCAACTCTCCTCCCCTGAATAAACTCTATTCTATACTATATCATCCTGTGGCTGGTACCTCATGGAGAAAGGGTGCCTCAGCATGGGCCTGCAGAGGCATCCCTTCCCCTACACCTTACCACACAACATAGTCCTTCTTCCTTATCGTTTTTTTTTTTGTTTGTTTGTTTTGTTTTTTAAACACAGCACACAGACTTTTCTGGAACACTTCTCCCTCCCCAGAACACTACTGGATACTAAGTGGGAGAAGGGTGTCTTGTGCTCTCCTGTGTCCACGTCTCTTGCTGCCTCATGTCCCATATCCGTGTCCACATCTCTGCTGTTCACACACTGTTCTACCTTGGTCTCGATGCATGTGGCTCTGTCTTCTGTCTTCAGCCAATCGCCCAGTGAGGTTCCCAGTGGCTAGGTGGGCACACAGGGTCACCATGGCGTGGGAAGGACACAGTGAGGGGAATCCACGGCACCATGAGTCAGACTTGCAGCCGCAGCCCTCAATCACAGAACCCTAGCTTTCAGCCCTGCTTCCCTGGACCCACCTCCTTTGTGAGTGTCCCCTGCTCTGCTCATATGCGTCCATGGGCCCACTCAAACCACAGCTGTGGATATCTCCAACCCAAGGAGTAGAAACAGAAGACCTACTCATCTGCAGGACAAGGTGACCTCCTTTCCCAGATGTTACTGTCCCTTACCAGGCAGCACCCTATAATTCACATCTGAAGTTTTTCTTACAAGAATGCCTAGTGGGGCAGTGAAAAGCTCTTTCACTTCCTAACTGGTGCAGTCTGGCTCACAGGATAGGAACTGCTCCCATCCTAATGCTGTTGGTCAGATCTCTGCCCTGGGCTGTCTCCTCAGTGTAGCAACTCCATGGGCTAGGCTAGCCTGTCTCCTGGGAAGCTGCTTGCTAAGCTGCTAATCCACTGGGTCCTTGACACAAATGTGTCACCGCCTTCTTGGCAGACACCCAAACACTGCTGAATTGTAAAACCACTTCCCGGCTGCTCTGTGGGGCCTCGTGGGTGTGGGGAGCCTTTTCAAAATCCAAGTTCTCAAATAGATAACCTAGGTTTTCATGGCAAGTTCAAGCCTCCTCTCAAATTTGCTTCTTTTCTCTTCCCTTACTCGGGTTTGACTCAGACATCCGTCCCCTTAAGCTCATCCGTGTGTGCACAGGGAACCTAGTGTCTACAATGGTCATGTGACCATTCTCTTAACACAGTAAGTTACAGCCTGCCAGTGCGAGAAAGAGGCTCAAAGATAGATTCATTTCTGGGGTTGGGTAAAGTAGTCTTCCGTGCTCTAAGAAGAGGGATGTGGCTTCCCTACAGTGTAGAGCAGGCTTCCACCACACAAAACAGTTTGTGGGGCCCCAGGCCCTGTGCTGTAGGATGAAGTCAGATGGGTATCAGTCTCGTCGAACTTCTCCTAGAGTGGGATATGCAGCTTTCTGAGGTACCATCACAGGTCTGGCTATAAAGTACATTTCCCAGTTCCTGTTTCTAATGGTGCTGTCAACCGCCCTTCTGCCAACCCCCTCAGCCAGAAGCCTGGGCTTCCTAGTGACTCACAGAAAATCCTAGCTTCTCTTTGGTTCTGAAAACTCAGCCTGTTGATTTCTCATTTTTTTCTCAGTCTAGACGCACTGGACTTGTCTGGTGGAGACCGCCTCAGTCTCTGAAGTCTGGACTCCTCTGTCTGTTACTGCTGCTCTTAGCCCTAGAGAGAGCCTGGAACCAGAGCATCTTCTTACCGTCTTCTGTGGCCTAACATAAGCCTCCCCATCTACAGGCTGTCAAATCCTGCATCAAGGAGAGCTGAGGGAGCACTGGTGGCTGGTGTCCACTCCTGGTTCCAATGAAGGGCATGGGGTTTGTATTTCTGACAGTCTTTCAGGCAACACTGATGCGGTCATCCTCCTTCCCATCAGCACGACAGAAAGATTTGCTGGTTCCCCCTGAGCTCACCACCCTCTGGTGAAGCTTCTACTTCATCAGATTCAACAGGCCAAATTGGCTTGTCCCCAAAGAAGCCATGGGGAAGCTGTTGATCTGAGCTATACTTGCATTAGGCATTATAAGGGGGAGAGGGTTGAGGTGTTCTGGCAACATAGACCAACAGTGATCTTCAGTGGTACTGCAAGGCTGGGAGTCTAGCCTTTCATCCTGAAGGCACTGGGAAGGGATACAGCCATGAAACTCACACTTGCCCTGGTCTCTGGCACAGCAGGTGTGAACTGCCCTGGAACCAAGTGTGATGCCCTTGGAAGCATCGGAATAGTGCTCATACTTTAACACCAAATGAACATCACCCATCTGAAGACAGTTTGCAATAAAAATCATTTTTATAGCCATCAAGAGTTTGCCCTGGTCCTACCACCACCCTCCCTCCCCCACCCCCCCGCCGCCCCAACGCTCCATTTGAAGTCCGTCCACCTGGAATTATTAGCTAAGGGCACTGTAGCAAGGCAAAGATGGATGGTGTAAGCAGATCTTGTATCAGTGTTCAAAACCCCGTGCTAGCCCCGTGACACTCAGCACAAGTCCCTTAATCACGGCTGAGTGAAGGTTACCAAGCCTGAATTATTAGTTAACAACGTCTCTGCCCTGTAATGATTTCTCTGAGCAAATGGAACGTGAACACGGCTCCCGAATCTCTGAAGCTATAGTGTGTGTGTGTTATTTTGACTTCTCTCCTATAGTGGAAACAAATGAAAAACAGGTTGCTGTTTGGCCTTGACCCTAGATCTCTGTGCAGTTGAGGGTCTGAGCTGGGTGTTTGCACAAGATGACCTGTGTTCGACCACTGGCACCCACATAAAAGGCCAGGCATGGTTGGTGGTGTATGCCTGGAGTCCCAGCACTTGGGAGATAGAAGCAGGAGGATTCCTGGGGCTCATTAGCTAGCCTAGCCTAGTCAGTGATGCCCCAGAGCCTAGTGAGAGACCTTGTGTCACAGAATAAGGTGAGAACTCTTGAGGAATGATGCTCAATGTTGGCTTGTGAAATCTACATACATCCACACGTGAACAGGCTTACATGTCTATACATACATGTGCATTCACAAAAGAACACAGGGTCCTAAGACATAGTGGAGCCTCCAAATGCTCTGGCTCTCACCTCACCTGTATTGAAGAGCTCCCTCAAACCAGAGAGGCCTAGGATCACCTTCAGGAGAGAAGCATGCCTTTCGGTAGCTGTCACTGTATCACCCGTCACCAAGGCACTGTCCCAAAATAGCAGCAAAGTCAACACCTCTCACTACCCAGAGACCTAGCTCTGCGGCTTTCTCAGCTCACTCCCTTGAGAGTAAATGGCATTAAGCCCTGGCTTAGTTACTTTGTACCACTGTGCTAGTAAGGCCGCGTGGCCATGGCTAGTTACTTTGTATCACTGTGATAAGACGCCCTGACCAAGGCTGTTTACAGAAGGGACTGCTTATTTGGCAGAGTGAGAAATATGGAATTTTGGTTTCTTAAAGAAAGAGAACTATTATAAGAATATGTTTTCATTTTAATCGCAGGTGTGGGATATGGGGGTGCTTCACAACAGCAGCCGGCTGAGTTGCCTCGTGCTCTAAAGGGGGTGTGATTTTGGCAGCTGCAGAGTTTCTGCGATTGTGTAATGTTTGGAATCTGGGAATTTTTCAGAAGGAATATAAATGGTTGTTGGTGGTTTGGGGAGGGGTAGTGGTTGGTGGTAGTTGATAGTGGTTGTTGGTGGTGGTTATGAGTCGTTGTTGGTCAAAGTTTATTAAATAGTCCTGCAAACAAGAAGAAATTAGATATCTGACACTGAAGATCAAAGTTGACCCAAGGAACTGGACGCCCCTAATCAGCAGGAAGTAGTGTAATGATAACGTCGACCCCTTTTTGACCCCTGAGTTAATTTAGGGATCTCTTTCCTCTCTACCCTTTTTTCTATCTTGTCTAGTATTATTAGAAGATTGAAAGGGTAGCAAATGACAACTACAGTTTGAGGGTTACACTTTCAGAGAATGAGTTCATGTCCACCGTGGCAGGAGTGCAGCATTAATCAGACAGGCGTGATTCTGGAACAGTAGCTGAGAGCTCGCTCACACCTAAAACCACAAGCATGAAGCCAAGAGAGACTGAGACTGGGGGTGGCTCTAGTCTTTTTAAACCTCAAAGCCCATTCTCAATGACACACCTCCTCCAACAAGTCACATCTCTTAGCTCTTTTTTTTTTTTTTTTCCGAGACAGTGTTACTCTGTAGACCAGGCTGGCCTCAAACTCAGAAATCCGACTGCCTCTGACCCCCAAGTGCTGGGATTAAAGGTGTGCGCCACCACTGCCCGGCAGCCTCTTAGCTCTTCCCAAACAACTTTACCGACCAGGGAGCAAGTTTTCAAATATATGAGTCTATGAGGGCCATTCTCATCTAAACTACCACAGCCCCAAAGAGGGAGAAATGGACCTTCTTTATCAGTCATCTCACGGGGCCTGGCCTCAGGAATGCAAAGTCAGGGGAGGGAAGCACAGGGCTGTGGCTCCCATAGCCTGTGACCTGGCCCCAACCCTGCTTTCTGCACTGCCCATCCTTATGCCTGAAGCCTGAAGTTTCCCCTGCTAGGAAGCCAAGCCTTCCAGACACACTGTCCTGTGGAAGGCTCTTCTGTAGCATGAGTGACAGAGGGGCAAGTCAACTTCAACATAGGAAGACATGCTGACACTCGTGCAAAAAGCCAACATAGCACTGCATGCTCATAATCCCAACAGTTGGGAGGTAGAGACAGGAGGATCCATGGAGCTCAGTGGGATACAAGTCTGGTCTATTTGGAAGCTCCAAGCCTGGGACAGGGCTTGTCTCAGAAAAATACAAAGAATGGTCTCTGAGAAATGCTACCTGAGGTTAACCTCTGGCCTACACATACACACACACACACACACACACACACACACACACACACACACACTTCTCACTTTGTCAATGGATCCCCCTCATCAAACGGAAGCATCTCTCCAAGCCCCAGACTCTGACCAATGAGTGATGTGTTCTGAAATCTCATTTTGTGGGAAAGCAGATAGATGCCTTGTCAGGGCAGCAGCCAGGTGTCCAGAGCTTCAGGGAGACTCTTCGTTGGCACTCTCAGGTTCCCCAGATGTCACCTGTGACATAACAGTCATCCAGAAAAGCATGCCCTTGGCACAGTTTCAGAAGACAGAGGTAAGCAGCAAGCAGCTCAGGCAAGTGCATCAGGGACCCCAGCCTGGTGCAATAGCTCACACTCAGGGGCCACTGGACAAAAGTCATGCTGCAGGCCTCAGAGAGTTAACCAAGGCAAGAGACAAAGAGCCAGCTTCCAGCTCCACTTTCTGCTGGCTAAACAGCTGTTTGAGTGGAAGCTGCTCGTCCATCTCTCCGATCAGAATGGGAAGTGTTGGCTTGTGCAAGTGTGTCCACCACCAGGCTGTGTACAGTGCCCAGAACTTACCAAGTGTTCAGTAAAGCAACCATTGTGACACTAAAGAGACACTGCATACCGCAGCAACTTCCTGGCTTCGTAAAGGGCAGGCTGACTTACGGCTTAGTCCCAGGGCCACCCGGGCTAGGGTACACCATAATTCTGAATCCGTAGTTCAGGACTTCCTCCTTCCTGCCTTCAGCATCACCCCCTCCTCCTCCTCCTTCTGAACCCGATAACTCCCTTCTGTCTGCACCTGCTTCACAGAGTCAGGGACAGAGAGCAAGGGCTATGCCAGATTCCAGTGGAGATGGCTCAGGGTCTCAGAAGCTGTTTATTAAAGCTAGGCTGCTATACTTTTGTGGTGCTCCACTGCGAGCTTGTCCAACACACCTGCCAATGAGATAGTGAAGCAGAGAGGGGCCTGTGCTCCATAGCTCCTGCCTGGTGGCTCGGGCCAGGTGTCATCTGAACCCAAGTGCTAGCTGGAGAGGTCCTGGCAGAGATAGCCCTGTGGACATAGCTTGAGCTGGCCAAGCTTTGCAAGGGTTTAGGTTCAGGCGCCCTGCCCAAGCAGGCCCCTGCTGCCACCGGCTCTGCGGACACCACTCTGGGTAGCGGCTTCCTGTGTGTGTGAGACCTCCTGGATAGCGGCTTCCTGTGTGAGACCTCCAGGCCCAGCTCAGGTATTTTTAGCCACTGTCAGCTAGGCCTCAGCTGTGAGGCTCAGCACAGATGTCAGGCAAGAACAGGGCCAGAACATTCCTGCACTCTTCTGGGCTTCGCCTGTTCCCACGGCTAATTTAAAACTTTCCTGGCTACCCCTGTGACCCTTTGCCTCATGACCTTTTCCCCAGAGCACAGGATCCTCCCAAGGAGTCCTGGGAGTAACCTAGCCTTACGGCTGCCGATCCTTCCAGCACTGGTCTGCAGTGCAGCAGGGGTTGGGACACACTACCTCCACTCAGACACTGCCGATCTTAGAGAGCTGCAGAGCAGGTCACACATAGTCTGGAAGGCAACAGTGCCCAACAGAGCCTCTCTGTCCTGCTGCTGTCCTGGGCTCTTCCGTATTGTTGGCTTTTATTCCCTCTAGCTCCGTGGATTCCTTCCCTGATCTGTGTGTATATAGGTACCTTAAGGGAGTCTGCTGCTGCTCTCTACCTTTGGAGCCAGGCAAAGCCAGTGAGGTCTTGACATCGGAAAAGCTATGATTACTCAGGAAAGACCCTCAGGGCACTGAGCCTGCCTCTAACATTCCCTGCTGCAGGAGACGCCCCTCCCCAAGGACGATTAGTAACAGGAAGGATGTCTGGAAAAGTCACAAGGAGTCACACTATTAATTATTTATCTAAATAGGCCAGAATACACATAACTGTGTGTATAAATATACGTAAATAGCTTAAATGAAATTTTCATATCTGAACTGGCAAGCCTCCCTCAGAGAGTCAAAGGCTACCTAACACTAAAGCCTAGAGCTGAGGGAGAGGGGCTTTTTCTCAGCAGAGTATAGACACCTACAACAGCCCACACTCCTGTACGTAATCCCTTATCCATGTTCTTGTGAGTCACACCAATAAGTCACCCACTCCCCAAGCTGCACTCTGACGGAATTGCTTCTTTGGTCTGTCATTTGTGCCCTGTCTGGGCCGGGCAGGACTTTGCTCATGATTCCGTCCTTGGGTGAAGTTATCAAATGTGTAGTCACAAATGTCCCACATTAGTTACCTTTAACAGTTACATATTTGGGCTAAATTTCAAATACAGGGGCCGAGGGAATGGCTCAGTGTGCAAAGCATTTGCTTTCCAAGTATGAACCCTGAGTTGGATCCCTAGCATCCACATACAATCTAGGCACAGCATGCTTATCTGCAATATTAGAATTGTCTGGGGTGGCAGGGGTGCGCAGCAACAGGGACAGGCAGATTGCTTGGCTGAGTGGCTACCTAGTGCAGCTGAAACTGCAACAC
>JADRCD010087371.1:0-20299 GCA_019843815.1 Montemys delectorum | reverse complement strand
TCCATCTATTATCCTTTGTAGGGCTGGATTTGTGGAAAGATATTGTGTAAATTTTGTTTTGTCATGGAATATCTTGTTTTCTCCATCTATGGTAATTGAGAGTTTTGCTGAGTATAGTAGCCTGGGCTGGCATTTGTGTTCTTGTAGGGTCTGTATGACATCTGCCCAGGATCTTCTAGCTTTCATAGTCTCTGGTGAGAAGTCTGGTGTAATTCTGATAGGCCTGCCTTTATATGTTACTTGATCTTTTTCCCTTACTGGTTTTAAAATTCTTTCTTTATTTAGTGCATTTGGTGTTTTTATTATTATGTGTCGGGAGGAATTTCTTTTCTGGTCCAGTCTATTTGGAGTTCTGTAGCCTTCTTATATGTTCATGGGCATCTCTTTCTTTAGGATAGGGAAGTTTTCTTCTATAATTTTGTTGAAGCTATTTGCTGGTCCATTACATTGGGAATCTTCACTCTCTTCTATACCTCTTATCCTTAGGTTTGGTCTTCTCATTGAGTCCTGGATTTTCTGGATATTTTGGGTTAGGAGCTTTTTGCTTTTTGCATTTTCTTTGACTGTTGTGTCAATGTTTTCTATGGTGTCTTCTGCCCCTGAGATTCTCTCTTCTATCTCTTGTATTCTGTTGGTGATGTTTGCATCTATGATTCCTGATTTCTTTCCTAGGTTTTGTACGGCCAAGGTTGTCTCTCTTTCTGCTTTCTTTATTGTTTCTATTTCCATTTTTAGATTCTGGATGGTTTTGCTCATTTCCTTCACCTGTTTGATTGTGTTTTCCTGTAGTTCTTTAAGGGATTTTTGTGTTTCCTCTTGAAGGGCTTTTAGCTGTTTACCTGTGTTCTCTTGTATTTCTTTGAGGGTGCTATTTATGTCTTTCTTAAAGTCCTGCATCATCACCATGAGAAGTGATTTTATATCTGAATCTTGCTTTTCCGGAGTGATGATGTGTCCAGGACTTGCTATGGTGGAAGTATTGGGTTCTGATGATGCCAAGTGACCTTGGTTTGTGTTGCTTATATTCTTACGATTGCCTTGCACCATCTAGTTATCTCTAGTGCTACCTGCCCTTGCTAAATCTAACTGGAGCCTGTCCTTCCTGTGATTCTGGTTGTATCAGAACTCCTCAGAGTCAAGCTGTATCTGTGATCCTGTGATTCTGGGATCCTGTGATCCTGGGCTTCTTAGGTCACTTGGGACTGGAGCTTCCTCTGGGTGTTTTGGGACTGGCTGCAGAGCTTGCGCCCAAGGTCTGCTCTGGACACCAGCCCAGACAGACAGGAAGGAGCCCGAGTCACTGGGCTGATGGAGTTCCTCAGCTTCTCATTCTTAAATGTTTCCCAAAGACCCATCTTCTAAGGTTTGCATGGCAGCCTGTGGTACTCTTGGGGGGCTGGAGGGGCCTGGAACCTTTGGTAGGTCAAAGTGATTAGAAGAAAATTAGGTCATGGGGGGGAGCTGTTCTTGAGCGACATCAGACCCCACTTTCTTCTTCATCCTTTTCCTCTTTGCAACTCAGGCCCCAGGATATTTCTTCTACCCTGTGTGTTCCCTATAAAGCTCAGCTTCACTGTAGGCCCAGAGACAATGAGGCCAGACACATGGCTGAAACTCTTGTAATTGTGAGGCAAAATGAATCTGTAGTCCTTTGAATTGTCCATCTCTGCTGTCTGCACAATGCTGGAATCAGACTGATCCTCAGGGCAGTGCAAGAACTATTGTTGACAGGGTTTCTCTGTGTAGCCCTAGCTGGCCTGGAACTCGCTCTGTAGACCAGGCTGGCCTCAAAAGCACAGAGATCTACCTGCATTTGCCTTCTGAGTGCTGGGATTAAAGTCATACATCACCACATCAGACCGAGAACTATTGTTCTCAAGACATTCAAAATACATAGCCTGGGCTACTGAAGAATTGGAGCCCGGGCTCTTTTTAGTAAGAGAATCTAAATATTCTTAAAAATCATGGATTTTTCATGAAAATCAATTTTCTTTCCTCTTTTTGTAAATTTATATATTACTTAAAAGTTTTAGTTCCTTTTCTTTAGTCTAATTCTTTGTAGGTCTTTCTGTTTTCCTTTCAAGGCCTTGGCTATAGTTCTTCAGGTGGCTTCACTCCTCATCCTGTCTCAAAGTCTATGTCTATGTTAGTAGAAAGCTGGGGAGTGTGTGTGTGTGTGTGTATGTGTGTGTGTGTGTGTGTGTGTGTTGGTGTGTCTGTGTGTGTGTTGGTGTGTCTGTGTGTGTGTTGGTGTGTCTGTGTGTGTAGGTGTGTGTTAGTGTGTCTGTGTGTGTGTTTAGAGAGAGAGGAGAGGATTTGGAGCTGCAACAAGTTTTTTCTTCTGACTATGAAAATAAAGGAAATTGGGTTTCCATTGAGTATTAATTTTAGGTGAGTACATAACAGAATATCATGAGGTATATTAAAAAAAAAAAGTCCATTAGCTCCCAGGCCCACAAGACTCCATGACAATGGGATTAAAACTATTAACTTAGCCAGATAACGAGGGCTGTTGAGTTCATGGAGCACCGAGAAGAGGCAGGCACATGTAGGCGAAGTCAACATAGGCATCATCCCAGGGGAGAGAGTCGTAACTGATGAACTTCTGGTGCTCTGCTCCCACTGTTTAAATGGTTCCTGTCGTGCCAAAGGTGAAGGAAGTTGACTCTGGCCAAGGCCTACTGTTTCTATATTGGAGCTTTGATGTATATGGTTCTACCACATAGAGACTTCGGTGCCCATGACCTACTCACACCAGGGAAGTGGCCTTCTCTAAGCACTTTGGTTTCTCTGTGGCACATTGTTTGATTCCTGTGTGGACTAGGAATGATACAGAGCCACCCCAGAAGATCTTCTGCATGAAGACTTATCAGACACCCAGCTCTAGCTAAACCTGATAGGGGTCATCTGATGTAGCCAGCTCCTGTTGCCCCAGGAGGAAAAGTATTTGCAGGTATTGTTTTCTCCAAAATACTATGGGGCTTATTCAAAACACCAAGAACAATGCTTGGGGATGTTCTGTAGTAGCCTCTAGTGCGCAGGGCGTGTTCTAGAACACAAATACTCAGGCACAATTGTTGGCTGGAATGATCTGAGCACATATGCATGTTTTCTTTCTTTCTCTCACTTTTACACAATTACAGATTTAGTTGTGCTGTCCAAGAGTTTGTCTGCCTGTGTTTCTCACCCCACTGAATGGCTCTTTCTATGAAGTCAATGGTCAATACCCACCATTCTCTTACATAGCTTTCCAGGTAAAATGTGCCTCCTCCAACAGCAGTGGCCGAGGGTGGCTACTGACCTTTTGCTTTCAGCCTCTTGCTACTCCAGTGCCCACCCACCCTCCACCCTGTGGACATATTTGAAATTTGTCCCATTCCTCTTCATAATAAGAGTGTTGTTTCTCAAGCGCTTATTATGTAGTGCCCGTGGAGCTAGGAGGTTGCATTTAAACCCCGTCCTTATAGAGAAGAGGGAGATTGCTGCTGCGTTAATTATGAAAAAACAAGGTTCAGAGAAGTTATACTGCTGCCAGGGCCCCATTTCTAATAAGTGTCAGGCTTGGGATTTGATCCCAGAAGGCTGATTCTAGAGACTGGATTCACACCACTGCCCAGAGCCACCTTTATCTCCCACCATCCATTGCAAAACTGTGATGTCAAGCTTCAACACAGGGGACACAGAAACAATTTGCCACACACCACTCCATACCGCTTGCATACACCAAAAGGGCAATAAAAAAAATCAACAGTTTACTTTATTTTCATTATAAATATTAGGATGTATTTTTATATGCTGCCTCTTAACTGTTTGTGAATAGATAGCTACTCCAAAAAAAATAATTTCTTAAGATTCAACATTTAAAAAAAATCCTTGTTAAATATTTTATTAAAAATCATTTGGTGTTGTTGCCAAAGTAACAGAAAATACTTAAATTCTTTTCCGTTTTATGATATAATTTACATAGACAGCCATGCTCTTCCCATCTGTAAATGTCAAGTGTCCTACTGTTGGCTCGCTGTAGTAGTGTGTCTGTAATGATGAGCATGGTGCTGGGAGCCAAGGCTGGATGTTCTAGGAACTGGCGGTATAGATCTGGATCTAGAAAAGGTCCCATTATCCTTAAGTACCCTGAGAAACTGCAAATGCTAGAACATTCTGAGACTGGTTCTCATTGGCTGCCCACCCCTGGGTACCCTACAGTGGATGCTCATTACATAACTGTCACTGGTGGTCCCAACAAGATTCTGGCAAGGTCAAAGTCCTTGTCTCATCCTCCTGGTCACTCTGAAATCTGGCCTTGGGTGTTTTAGCTTCTATGAGTAATTTGGCTTTTCCAGGTTATTTCCCACTCTCTTCCCACATATTAGTATGAGACAGTTTTCTAAGAGGCACTGCATTCTCTAGAGTTAGGGCAGGCTCCAAGTGAAAACCACCGCATCCAGATCTTGTCTTTGATGTTAGACTGTGAAATGCTGGCAACTTTGGTTTCCAGAGAACAGTGGTACAAGAGTTTGTACAAGAGTTTGTCTGCCTGTGTTTCTCACCCCACTGAATGGCTCTTTCTATGAAGTCAATCATCAATACCCACCATTCTCTTACATAGCTTTCCAGGTAAAATGTGCCTCCTCCAACAGCAGTGGCCGAGGGTGGCTACTGACCTTTTGCTTTCAGCCTCCTGCTACTCCAGTGCCCGCCCACCCTCCACCCTGTGGACATATTTGAAATTTTATTTTTATTTTTATTTTTTATTTGAATTTTTTTCTACATCTTTGGATGTAGGGGATGGTGAAGTGGTGGGAGGGAGCCACCACCATGAGGTACAAGGACAGGGCGAATAGAGCTCTTCTGTTTCTTCCTTTAGTGCACTTAATGGAGCAAAAGGGTCCGACTTTGGAGTAAGAGGACTCTGGGTCAGCCATGCAGATCTGCAAATGGCTGTGGCCTTCATCAGTGGTGTCAAAGTTGATCATATAAATCAGTACCTCATAGGCATGTAGTGGTAGCTGGATTTAAAAAAAAAAATGTTCCAAGAATTTTGCACACCAGCTGGTGGTGACTCGGATGCTGTGGTCACGGGTTGCTACTGACACAAAATCTAATAGCAGATGGCTTGTTGTGGTTTAACTAGTGCTCTGCTGTGAGACCAGGGCAGTGACTGAGAGATTCTTAAATCACATGAAAGGGAATTTTATGGTTTGGAAAAAAGACAACACAGCCACTGTAAACCTGCTGCTTTCTATTAGGAGGGAGCTGACGGGAGCTCAGGAGCCGCGGGAAAGCTCCAGTACCGATGGCCATGGACAGGAGAGTTCAGCAGGAGAGGAAACAATTTCAGCATCCCCAGCCCCAGGAGGGATGGAGAAAAAGGAGACTAAAGGAAACTTTAAAAGTGGGAGGAAATTGGAAAAAAAAGAAAGCTCCCTGGGCGATTCATTAAAAAGGAGAATTAATTTCAGGTCAGCCGTAAGCCGCTGTAGTCTTCTCTGATGAAATGAGGTGGCTGCGCAGGGCACCTATCCATTTCTGCCCTCCATTCAGGGACGGGACTCCATTCTGATGAGGTCACAGGGATGCCAAGCTGCCGGAGCTCAGAGCCTCATTCCATGCCCTCAGCTACAGAGAGGAGCAGGGGCTGGAGAGGTATTTGCAGGAACAGGACAGCTTCTGACTGCATACTAAGGGAGCCAGAGAAAGGTCCCACCGCCTCCGTGATGCGCTCGCTAGGGAAGTGTTGGACAGCCTGCGATCCGGTCTCGCCCAGTTCTGAGTTTGTGACTGAACACTCAGAGCACATGGGCTCCACGGAGGACACAGTCAACAACAAACTCCATGATCTCCAGGCTCGACTAAGAAGACCTGAACTCCTCAAACTGCTGGCCTTTCCACACTGCTGGCCTTTCCAGCAGTGCGTTCCATTCTGTGTGTTCTGATGGAGTATGTGGGCTGGGGTGGTAGTAGGAGGAAAGAAAATATATTTCCTGTAATTCCTGACATTGCCCACTTTTTCTACATTCCATGAGGACCAGAGGCTAATTCATGCCTATATCACGAGAGTTAGTAAAATCCTATTTGAGGTCTTTTTCGGAACCTGGACATTACAGGCCATCGTGCTGCTGGGAAACTATTTGCGAATGGAGGTCTATCAAATTTCTCTTTTCTTTCTCTTGAGGGGTTCTGGGACGAGCTCACCATGCAGAGATAATCAGGACCTTGGGCACTTCAAAGCCTGGGTGATATGCCAGGTTATGGGGGAAAATACACTTGGTTTTAGTTTTTCTTCTCTGGAGAGCAATCCATGGCACTTCTTAGTGCATAAACAAGTTGAATTAGTTTAAATGATTTACAATCTATTAAAGCACACATGAAGATGCTTAAAAACACATCAGTATATCTCAGTATATCCTAGGGCCATGTGGCATAAAACACAACCAAAATGTCTAATAAGATACAATTAAGGCAATTGAAAAAGAGTGGCCATTACAGAAAGGATAAAGGAATACTAGAATACTTGATTAATTGGGCCTATGTAAACAAATGAATCACCTAACATCTTTGGATGACTATAAACTAAACAATCTCTGGCAGGATTGGAGAATTTCTGTGGTGGCACAGGGCACAGAGAGGGAAGAGCTAACAGCTTTCATCTTCAGTTAATATTATTGGTGAGGGTTAAGACTAACTGAGGAACCTCACTGTATACAGTTTGTACACAGCGAAACAAAGCAGGATCAATGACAGCTGCTATGAAACCAAGAGACTGGACGGAGCAGGATGAGGGTGGGGGTCAGGGGATGGTGGCAGGGGAAGGGCAGGGGCAGAGGGCAGAGGGCAAGGGGCAGGGGACAGGGGTAGGGGATAGGGGATAGGGGATAGGGGATGGGAGCAGGGGGCAGGGGAAGGGCAAGGGCAGGGGACCAGGGGCAGGGGATGGGAGCAAGGGACAGGGGCAGGGGCAGAAGGCAAGGGGGGCAAGGGGCAGGGTGGCAGAGGGCAGGGTACACAGGGAGCAGGGGAAGGGGCAGAGGGCAAGGGGTGAGGGGCAGGGGACAGGGGGCCAGCTGATAAGGAAAATGCAGGGAAATGCATCTTTTGAGCTGAGATCCAAGCATCACTTGAAAATCTTGAGGACACTTGAGGCAGAAGAAATAGCGCATGCTAAAGCATTGGGTAGGCTTAAGAAACAGAAAGACCAGTGTGGCTGCCAAGGCTGAGGCATCTGGGAACAGCACAGGAAGGTGACTGCAGCTAGATCTGGAAGGTAGATCTACCTTTCAGAAGGTGACTGCAGCTAGATCGACACAGGACCGACAGAAATGAAGCCCGTTGTGGTTGAGATGGGACCAGTGACAGTTGGGAGGCATGCCATCTGGCTGAGGTAGAGTCTAAGCAGGCTTACCTAACCCCGGTGTATGGTAAGAATTTTGGTTTCTTTAAAAACCTAGTTAATGTGATGTGAATATGTTCTCGTTTTAGTCCCAGATGTGGGATATGGGGCTGCTTCAGTTTGTCCACAGCTGTTAACTATGATTGCCCTGTGCTTTCGGAGGGGGTGTGATCTTTGCCAGCTGCAGAGAGTTTAATTATGGGGACTCTGGAGAGGGTATAAATGCCAGAGCCCTGAGAGAGGCAGAAGGTGCTCCAAAGATGAAAAAGGTGCCTACTGCTTCTTCCCTGGCTGCTCCTGGTTGCTGTTGCTGGGGTTTGATGAGAAGTTGGAGGTATCCTGACAATGAAGATTAGACTGGCCCCAAGAAACTCTAGGCCTCTAATCAGCAGGAAGCAATCTCAAGAGGTCTAGGCCTCCATTCCCCTCTTCCTCTCCTACCTAGTGTTGTGGGGTTGGAAGGGATTAGGGTGGAATAAGGGTTGGAAAGGAGATAGAGGTACAAGAACCCAGTAAAATAGCTAAGCAATCAGGCTAAGACTAGTGCTGGTGGGATAGTGGGCCCTGTGTATGGAAAAGGAGCACAGAAACAGGATGAAGGGTGTGGGTGACACGCTCCGCTTAACTAACTCCTCTGTAGAGCTGCAAGGGAAGGTCGCACCCAGGCTGGCCAAAGGGATGTCTCTAGCAACTGCAAGCTATCAAGAGGAGATTCCCTCATAGACTGATCTCACATGGAGGCTTTGGACCTGTAGAGGAGTTCTGCATCTCTGTTCCCATCTGATGGGCAGGAAACGGGGCGCCAAGCAGAGAATAAGCCTGGTCAGGGACACTCCGAGGCCCTCCTAAACACTTCACAGAGGTGAGCTCATCTACCTTCTCCTACCTCTCACAGACATCATCTCATCTCCACTTACAGGAAGGACACCGAAGTCCGGAGAAATGAGGTAACTCGGAACCACACATGTCCTACAGGGCCAGGGAGGGGAGTAGAGACAAGGCAGAGCAGGCCTTGCTGGGAACCCTACCACTGAGACCATGCACTTCCAGCCATCTTGGCATTCCTGCTTCAGTCTCAGGAGACAGACACACTCCTCCCTTGGCCTGCCTCTCTTGGTGTTCTCTGGCTGATGGAGGGGGCCTGAGGATTAGATACAGAATTTACAAGTCTAAGACTAACGTACAAACAGATGGGGTCTGAGGAGGGCCCGTGCTCTGGATTGCAGCAAGGCTTCTCAACATGTCATGACCTCTCATGGGGAGAAGGAAACAAGCTTTCTTCAGAATCCCTTCCTGATTTGTTTGTTTTTGTGAGACTGAATCTTGCTATGTAGCCCAGGCTAGTCTTGAACTTATGATCTTCCTGCCCTAGCCTGAGTACAGTTGGAGGTGTTTGCCCCACATTTGGCCTTCTAGGATCCCTTTCACAAGGCCATTAACTTCCTTCATAAAGGCTTCACTCTCAGCACTTAATTACCCGCTATGGCTCTCCTCCAAATGCCATCACCTTGGGAGTTAAGGTTCAACACAGGAATTTTCAGGGAACATCAATATTTGGTCTATGGCTCTGACTTCCTTTTTTTTTCAGTGTTGGCTCAAATATATTTCTCTCGTATGCAACCAAAGATTCTATCTACTGCATATTTAAACATCTAGTCACTTTGCACCTATATGAAACAGAGTTTATCAGTAGTGCCTCCAAAACACAGACAGTGTGATATTCTACAAGCCAAGGAACCCACAGTGTTGGGCAAAAGCCCGGGGCAGATTTTACCTCAGAATCCTGGGTACACATTGGTTTCAGGGCTCCTCCTTACTTTGAGATAATCTGTCATTTGAGCTACTTGTAAGGACAGTAGATATATTAGGCAGTTTGGCCATGGTAACACGGCAGTTAGTGGTACAGAGGAGATATCCTAGAAGGGCTGACTGCCTTCAGCCTCCTCACTGCCAGAGCTAATGTCTCTGGTTCTCTCTACTTCCTCATTTCACAAGAGAGGTCAAGGATCCACAGCCAGTTCAGGCAGAACAATCTGGATAGACAGCACCGCTGGAGACTTTGAGCACACTGGGGAAGGAGCTCTTGCCACAGAGTCACAGACAGATGGTCACTCAGCGCCTGCCTCAGTCCTTGCCAGAAACAGTGTTATTCCCAGTGTGGGTAAGGGCCTGAGAGATGGACTTGAAATCCTGACTTTGCTTCTCAGAGCTGACTACCCTTGACCAGGGAGCCCAATTTCCCCATATCTCAATTTCCCTGTGAGTAAAACGATTACAACCCTACTTTCTAATACCATTATGGCATATGGGACCACACCTAAGAGGAACTAGGTCCTTAAAGACAAGAGGGGACTGGCTGTCCACCTAGGCTCTGTCAGCTCCCATAACAAGGGCCATGGGTGAGAGCCACAGGCTCCTCCTTCCCTCCTTCCCCACAGCTCTGTCTAAACCCAGCCAACCGTGGCACCTCTAGCTTGGCTCTTAGTATGCAGAGCCCTTCCCTAAGCTTCCAAGTGGGAAAATCAACATGAAAAATTAATCTTGTATTTTTCCTCCTTTCCTTTTGTCTTTTTTTCAAGTGGAGATATTATTTAGGGCTTTGGGGAAGAGGGCCAGCTACTTGCTATGCGGCAGCTCATCACTTTGCTACCACCCCTGCCATGTTTAGCAAATGAGTCTTCTATTCTCTTCCTGGCAGGTGGTCTTATAGCTACATGTGTTCCTGCATCCAACAGGGTGCTGGGGGGCAGGGAGAGAGTACAGTGTGGAGATGACTGCTCTTTCTAATTACTGCCATATCAGGAGGCAAAGGGACAAGCCTGTGGGCCACTGTGGGAACACCGAGGATCCTGGTTGTCGGGTTCCTGTGACTGGTGGGATCATCTGGGAATGAGCACTCACCTTTCCCCAGAAAAGCTCTATAGCTGTCATGCTGACAAGAACACAGCAAGTCATGCTTTTGTGCAGGGCTCTCCAGAGCTGAGGATGGGAGATACAAGTAGCAATATAACACAGCTGCATCCTTCTGGAAGAGAAAAAGGAGCTCCATTCATCCATGCAATGAAGGTTATTGAGACCTACCCTGGTAGAGTGTATGGTCTAATGGGAAAGAGAGATATTAATCAACTACTGTCACAGATATGTAGTTACAAACCATGACCAATGCTGTACAAGAAAAGACAGGAGTTAGTGGAATGAACACAGGGACCCGGCTTGCTCCGAGGTCAGAGTACTCTCGATGAAAGCTATAAGCACAGATCCTATAAATGAAAGGAGGAGGTTGCCTCCAGTAAGCATTTGGAAAGAACTAACAAGCTGTGTGCACAGATGGAGGGTGATGGAGATGGATGCTGCTTCCGACATCTAAGTTTCTAACTGGAGTAGCTGGAAGTTGAGAACAGTTGGGATGGAGTGTCAGTCCACTGAGAAGGACAGTCGGCTTGGGGGCTTGCCAAGCTCACGGGACAGATGAGGGACTGGAAATGCCACGTGAAACCCGCTCCCTAGTCAGAGCAGTAGGTCGGGGAGAATGGCACAGCAGATGTGTACGGTGTGCTGGTTTTGTGTGAGGGATCATGCACTGCCATTGTGTGGTGTAACTGAGAAATCTCTCTTGTGAAAAGAAGTGTGTGTGTGTGTGTTTGGTTTATATATGAGGTATATGGTATATGGCTGGTGTATATGCATGCATGGTGGTGATGGTTGTGTGTGTGATATGTATGTGTGGTGTGTATATGAAGTGTGTATGTGTACATTGTATTATGGTGTGTGTATGAGATATGTTGTATACTATGTGTATGTATGTGTCTAATGTATATGCATGCATGGTGTGTGTGTATATATACATATATATATATATATATGTTGTCTATGATATATGTGTGTCTCGTGTGTGTATGCATGTGTGATATGTGGTGTGGTGTGTGTGGCTCTGTGATGTGTTGTTATATCTCAAGGCACTCAAAGAGTCTGTAGCAGGTTGATCTGAACAACCCACTACTAGAGACATTCCATGTACATGTGTTGAACACCTACTGTGTGTTGAGGATATTTTAAGCATTGGAGGTGCAGCAGATATCAGAGTAGAATCCCCACGCCTATAGTCTGATGCTCTTATTAGGGAGACAACTGGGCAACATGCAAAGATCTAACATTTCAGGTGACAAATGCAGATCAGAGATGGTGGGGCAGGCTGGTGCCCCAAAACTGAAAGCAAGTGAGCAGGTCCTGAGACGTGTGCCCTTGGCCAGCAGGAGACTGGTGTGGCATGGTGAGTGAGCCATGGAGGTGTGTTCTATGAGGCAGGTGAGCTCATGGAATAGGAGCCTGGAGCAGAGCAAATGCCCCTGTCTTGTAGCAGGTGTGCTCTGGAAGCAGGAGGAAGCCAGGTGTGGAAGTGTGGACTCCAGAGAAGCAGTTAGGAAGTTAATGCAGTGATCTCTATGAGAGATGATGGATATGAATCAGCCAGAACTGGAGGAATTGAGGAGCAAAGGTCAGAATTTGGAAAGATCTGAAAGTTGAACTAAGACAGTTAATAGCTGATTGATCCGAGTGGACCTTTTAGCTCAACTGTTCATAGGGAAATAGCATAGACCAAGCACAGCCTGTGGATGGAGGGGTCAGAAGGGCAAGGGGAGACCAAGCAGTCCAAAGCAGCCCCTCAGGCAAGTGGAGAACAGACTCTTCAAGAGGAGGCCTGGACACTCACATGGTTGGCATGCTCTAGCCATTCATTCAGCAATGCTCAGGATGTCATATGAGGAACATGCTGTAATTCACTTTTCTATTTAAGACCACCTCAGTGAGGATGAAGAACCCATTGAAGGCCACACAACTGGGAAAAGGAGAAATGTGGGTGTGACCTTGTGAGTCCATCTGACTCCCAGAGTGCATCTGCTGTGTGAGCAAGTGGCAATGGTGCCCAGGCTAAGGACAAGTCATGAAGGTGGGAGGCTATTTTGTCCTCAGCTAGGGTGAAGGGTCACAGGCAGGTAAGATGCAGGGATAGCAAAGGAGCAAGGGGCTATACTAGGAGACGGCATCCGTGGAGCCTGCAGCTTCCCCCAATGGATGACACTGCCATCTGCTGGCAACATAGCCTTGGGCAATTGCCCTCTCAGAACCTCCAAGTACCTTTTTATAATACACAGACTAGCTTCAAACTTGGAGAATGACCTTGAACTTCTTGTCTCTTTCTTCTGTGTGCTGGCTAGTCTTATGCCAACTTGACACAAGCTACACTTATCTGAAAGGAAGGAACCTCAATAGAGAACATCTTCATAAGATCCAGATGTAAGGCATTTTTCTAATAAAGGATTGATAGGAGAGAGCCCAGCACATTGTGGATGGTGTTATCCCTGACTGGTGGTCCTGGCTTCCAAAAGAGAGCAGGCTAAGCAAGCCATGGGGAGCAAGCCAGTAAGCAGCATCCCCCCATAGCCTCTGGATCAGCTCATACATCTAGGTTTCTGCCCTGTTTGGGTTCCTGTCCTGGCTTTCTTCAATGGGGAACAGTGCTGTGGAAGTGTAAGCTAAATAAATTCTTTCCTCCCCAACTTACTTTTTGATCATAGTGTTTCATTACTGCAATAGAAACCCTAGCTAAGACACACTGCCTCCCAAGTTCTGAGATTATAAACATAAGCTACCTTGCCCAGTTTGTGTAATGCTAGGGATAGAACCCAGGGCTTTACCTATGCCAGGCAAGCCCTTTCTCTACCAATGAGTCATGGTCCCAGCCCAGTAAGTACGTCACTCATGTTCCCTGTTTGCCATGAATCAACTGCATCTCTGGTACACCATGGCGTCTTGCATCTCGTCCCTATCCGGGGAGCTTGATCCCTATCTGGTCCCTTGCTGTTTAGAGGTAAGGAATGGGGATTATTGAGGACTGGGGGAGGGGGAGTACATGTTCAAGTAACAAAGACATTTCCTTAGAGCTGCCTCCAAGAGGTTAGGAGTATTCATGTTGGCTATAAAAGCTCAAAATGGACAATAAAAGTCCTGGAGAGACGACTTTGCAGTTAAGAGCACTGGTTGCTCTTCAAGAGGACCTGGGTTCAGTCCTCAGCACCCACATGATGGCTCACAACCATCTGTAACTCTAGTTCCCAGGTATCCAACCCTTGTTTCTAGCTTGAATGGTTACTGCACGCACATAGTGCACAGGCATAGATGCAGGTAAAAGACCCATCACATAAAATAAAGGTAAGTATTTAAACATGAGAACAGTAGACTGAAGTGTTAACAGGCTTCTGCCCTGTGAGACAGTTTAGTGGTTGCACCTGTGCCAGGCTACTGGCGTGGTCACTGAGTGCTGTGAGACAGAGGAAACAGAGGCTCCTCGGGGCTTGTGCCTTCCATACCCTGAGCCCCCAGGCTGTGGCAAGCTTCCGTTCCCCTCTGTTCGCTTCCTGTCAGATGCTTCCTGCCTTGCAGCATCTGTTTCTCCACCTTGAGGCCACGTCTTTCCTTCTATTTCAGCTCCTTCATCCCCCAGGTGCTTCTTTCTCCTCCTCCTGCAAAGCTGCTTTGGTTTTACTTGAATGACAAGTTGAACGCAAACCATCGGGATTTACAACTTTGGGTAGAGGCTGCCAACTTCCCCCCGCACGTCCCCCTCCCGGGTTGCCCTGAATCTAAAGATGGTAAGCTATAGACTTTGCTCTCTGTGGGAAATTATGGGAGAAGCACCATAACCTTGGGACAGAGAGAGTAACAAAATTCCATTGTGGCCAAGATGCTTCCCAGTGGCTATGACAGCTCGTTTATTGCACAATGTAAGGTAGTCTACATGAACAAATTCTGAGAGCCAGCTTCATGTCTGAGGGCATCACGAAGTTGTTGGTGATTGGTCCTCATCTGGAGAGGAAGCAGATGTGTTTAACGTGTGACTGTCGATGCTTGCTTCTGCCTGCAGTGAAATAACAGCAGTGACAAACAGCACAATCTCCTCTCCCACAAACTTGAGACCTGGACGTGGCTGGGTCAATAGACTGTCAGTTTGGAAACAACGAAAGGACAGGGATGTCATGATAATCAGCAGGGTGTATGGATTTACTAGAGACAAACCATACAAGAAGGAAACAAAGGTGCTGGCTTTGACCTGGGGCTACACAAGTATACTTGGAAGGATACTGTTGATCAATGGGAAATGATTCTTACTTTAGCTTCTTTCTCCTGAATTCTAACTTAGGAAATTAGCAAGATGTGTTAGCTGTCCTCGAATTAGAAAAGAGAGGGAAAGCCCTACTCGGTTGGAGCTTGTTCCTCTCCAGAGAATGGTTGAGTCGCCTCCAATGCTAAGATCCTTGCATGTGAGGTGAGTTTGTCCTGGGGCTCCCAAGCCGTAGAGGAAGCATGTTTATTGATCAAGTCATGCATTTTACAAGGGGAGAAATGGATTGTTCTAACCCTGTTTTATGGTGTGACTGTTTAGTACAGCGGAGAACACTGTTTTGAAGCACCAGCTTCGGGCAGCCTGCAGGTCTTCAGTCAATTCAGGTGAGCAGCAAGCATTTTGTTTTTCTAGACAGCAAAAATGATGTGCAGCTCCCATCTTCGCTAGCTTTTCACTTCCAGCCCACCCCTGATTCAGGACAGGATTAGAGGACCGTTCCATTTCTGGAGGGGAAGCATTCTTGCCTGCATTCTTAGCTTGACCTTGGTCGTTGTTGGTGTCTGCCAAGCTGATTGATTACTCTTGCATTATTTGCCTGTGTACAACCAGAAGTAGCGATCAGATGGAGTTCTTCGGTCCTCTCCAATAACTTCCATAAAGCTTCTGGGTTCCATTGAAGTTGGCAAAACCACCACAAGTCTGCACGATCGCCTATGCACTTGGTATGTACATGGCTATTTATAGTTTGTATAGGAGTCCCATAACTCACTTGTCCATCCCACACCTACTGAGCACTAACCATATGCCAGGCACTGTGCTAGAAACTGCTAATAGAAAAATGACTGAAAGGCACCCCAGTCTTAAAGCCCAGTGTAAAAAGGAAGACAGAGCCATAAACACACAGTAGCAGTTCAGTGTGATAAATGCAAGAGGAGGAGAGGGGTACGGAGAAGACAATTAAATACTGTTCAGTCTCAAAGGGTATACCAGGAAAGGAATGGTAGTTTATTGGGTCTCATAGGCCTCTAGAAGTGCTCTTTGGTTTTTAAACCCTTATAGCTGAGTCCTGGCCGTGGGATTCAACGGTAACTTTCCCTGGGGGGAATTTACCTATATTTTCCCTAGTTATAGAGGCCAACAACTTACTAGAGAAGCTACACTGTCCAAGTCCAGCTTGGTGAATCAATAGGTTAATTGGGGTTACTTATAAGAACATGAGACAAGGGGTTACTTGTGGGAACATGGGTGATTATTTATAAAACTCCATCCTTGGAATTCTCAGGCACAGCCCTGAGAAGGCTCTCTTCCCCAATCAGTTACCTCTTATACAACATCAAAGAAGGGCCTCTGGGACCCTGTTTTGTTCTGTGAGCTGACTCTTGCAAATTTCTTGAGTCTTCTAAGCTTTCCCTGTCCATCCATAAAGGAACAATTCAATCCCAGTGGCTAGGGAGGAGCAGCACAGGGAAATGGGTGCCAGGCAAGCAGGAACAAATGACAGCAAGGTCTCTTTGCCTTGAGTTCCTAGGCAGATCTGAGTTTCTTGGGCTGGAAACCTGGATCACAGAGTTTTTGGTCCTTCATAGGAAGTGATGAATCACAATAAACACTGTCCATGCACATGCAGCTGTCAACAGACTTAGCCTACAAAGTGGCTAAGGAGTTGACAGTCATGTCAACTTTGTCCCCTCTAGTTCCTCTTTTATGCTCAAGGACACCAAGTACTTTCTAGCTGTGGAGGTCCTTCCTGTCTTTCTGTAGGGGTGCTTCTCCCTGGGCTTTACTTGGCCTACAGTCCTGATGAGTTCCAGACCCTCCTAGGCTGTGCCAGACAAATAGGGCTGCATCATGATTCATACCACTTAGAGCTAAAACATCTTCCAACAAATGAGAATTGCTGCTGTAGGGAGCTTCAGACAATGTTCTTTTCATTAATTAAAATGACAGGGAGCTATTCAGCCTTCAGCTCAAAACTGTCTCTAACAGATGATTAGGTATTCAGGGTTGTCACACGATATGCCTCAAGGCACTCTGGGAAGGAGAGGAGGCTGGGAGTGAAGCAGAGCCAGAAAGCTCTAAGAAAAGACAACCCCTTTAGAAGCAATGCTGTAAGCTGGCATGGGCCAAGGTCAGATTCAATGCCATGGTGGCCCAGCTTATTTGGTTCCTCTTAGGATGTCCTTCCTATTCTTACTTGACTGAAGGAAAGAGACAGTGACTAAGTGGAAAGTAAACCAGACCAGGAATTGGGAAGTTGGAATTCTAGATTCAGTTCTGCTCTGTGCTGGAGGAATCACTCGCCTGGGTAAAGCCAATGCTGTACCTTAGTTTCCTTGCCTATAAAATGGGTTGGCCTATGCTTCCAAGCTAAGAGGGTCACCCAGGATATTATGTGTCTGAGCATCATCTATTGTCTCACCTGTAAATAAGAATACGTCCGATCTCTAGGCCATTTCCAACCCCACAATCAACACGCCATTGAAAAATGAAATATTATAACCTCAAATACTTGGTATTAGTATTATTTTTTATTATTCTTCATGGTAATCTAAGTATTTTTATAAAATGCTTAATAATTCACTGTTCTCCACTGGCTGGTGCTTAGCAAAAGGGAGCAAGGCAATACAAAACTTGAGATTGGTCAGAATGCCTTCTCTAGGGATCAGTGTCATGGCCATCTGCTTGAAAAGGAAGACTCTGTGGGCAAGTAAATCCCAAAGGACATTGCCATCAACTCCCTCTCACCAGTGATGGACACTCATTCAACCTCAAGATGAAAATTTAACCTCAAGATTAGATGTTACAGTGAAGAGAAGCAATGGAGCTTTAAGTCAGATCAAATTTTTCCAAAACACTCTATTTGTGGATGATACAAAGAAGGGGTAAGACACGGTCCCTTACATTCATGCTAACTAGGCAGGGCACATGAGCATGAAGTCCCCACCAGAGGTGGGTTAAGTGAGTGCCTACTGCAAACACACAGGCTCTTAGGTGTATTCTGTGGTCAGTGCTAGAACAATGGCAGCAAGGAGCCTGTGGTGTGGAAAAGAGGATCAAATGTATGGTTAAAATCTCTGGGAAAACATGTGTTGAAGTTTAGTCTCCACCGCAAGAGGCTGATAGAGGAAACTTACCCTTGCCAGAGTATTTTGAAATAGAACCCCTGGGAGGTGACTAAGATTAAATGAGGCCAGTAGTGTGGGAGCCTACCCCAAAGGGACAGTGGCTTTCTAAGCAAAGGAAGGACCTGGACTGGGATGTTGTATCTTCATGCCCCATGTCACCTTGGGAGTTTGCAGGAGAGTCCCTATCAGCAAGAATGACTTACTACATGAATTACATCTTACATTTACATTTTATTTATTACGTTATGAGTGCGTGTATGAAGTTTCAGAACTCACAGTGAGCAGCCACAATGGCACCCTGATGGATTCTATGTAAACTGATGAACTGGGAGGCAGATAGAGGGGGTGAGCACTTGGCACTTCTGACATCACCAGACCAGAAGGTTTGGGCCTTCATTCAACAGAGCAATCATGGCCCCCCACATTGATGCCCACCTGGAATTTCTACTTCACAAAGTTCATGCAGAAACATGGCCCATCCAAGAGGCCTTAAGTTTAGGAGATTCTTTGTCGATGACAGAAATGAATGTCAAAGCTTGTCTGTCCTCTCAGGCTTTCTCCTGAGGGGATAGGCCAATACATATATTGAACTTAGGTGGCTCAAACTTTAGATCTGGTGCGACTCAAGTAAGCTTTGAGGGTCTGCTAAGGTAGACTAGATTCTCACTGTCAGTGTGTCTAGGAAACAATGGGGAATACTATAGGAAAGAGAGCTTTGGGAACTCCCAGGTCGCCACTCAAAACTGAAAATGTAGTTTTTGCCTGGACTGCATGTTTCTAGGTTCTTGGTGTCTTGTTTAAAAAAATTGGAAAAAAATCACACATACAAAAAGCAGAGTAGCATAAGATCCATTCAGAAGCAAAGCTGAAGTACAGAGTAGTAACATGGCGGGGTGCAACAGGCCCTGAGCAAACACACACTCAGGAGTGTGGGGTCATTTCTTGGGTTTTTCTTGTAGGGGTCAGGGAGGAAGAAGTGTTGGTTGCTAGACACAGACTGTGGGTGGTTGGTTTTCTGGTTTTTGATTGACAGTCTTGGGTTATGTATGCCCTTCCTCCCTGTGGGTTTTTCCCCTAATGAGTCTGGTTTTGATCATATGCATTCCTAATCATGCATAGCATAAGACGGAAGCTGGCTTAGGGTTGGGTTCCCTAGTCACTCAGAAAACGCAGCTTGCTACACTGTGCACACACCTGAAGCTAGTCTGGTCTGAACTGGCCCCAGTGGCCCCTAGTTTCAGGCTGTTTGGTCTTTGAACGAGGATTCTAAGGGTTGTCATGGTAGTATAGGTCGAAATGATCAATAGTTCTGCTCACAGAAAGGAGTATATGGAGCTTGATGGAGGTGGGTTCCCAGGTTGCTCTGTACATTGCTAGAAAAGGGGGGTGGGTGTAGCTTAAGCCAAGTGAGGTTGTGGGTTTCTATGCTATCCCCACTCTTCCCTGCTCACCCTGACTTGTACACTTGCGCTGTTCCGTGTCAGTTAAGTGGATGCGCTTTATACCAACACCTATCACACAGGGTCACTTTGAACATGAAATGTGGTGTGATGTTGTGTAGAGTTTTTCTTTATGGTGTTCAGGACACAGGGAGTCCTTGTTTGTGCCTTTTCTTTGTCCAGTGGTTTAGCTAAGTTATAATGCATGCTCACAAGGAAACTCCGAAGGCTTGCTAACAAATGCTTCCACTTCACCACCCCAGTGACTGTCTCCTCTGGAGTGGATCTAAGAATGAAAGCAACCCTAGGTCGCCTGTTCAACCCAGCTTGATCCAAGTAAATACATATCTACTGTAGCAAACAGCAGGGCGTGCAGGACCCACCCTGATCTTCCCTTCCTTTCTGCGACTCTGATGAAAGCCAATGAACAGCAGGTAATAAAAGCTCCGAGGCTAGCAAAGGCTCCTTAAGGCTTTGCCTTTGTTAGTGGCTCTGCCCACCTGTCCAAGCCATGGTGCTCCTCTCTGTGGCCAAGCGGATGCATCAGAGGGGAGGAGGGGAGAGAGAGAGAGAGCACCTACTGTTAGCATTACCAAGTGCCTGAACCTAGAGATAGGCAAGACCATAGATCTGTTACCATGGTAATGCCCCCCCCTCCGTTCCCAAGAACCCCTAGGGCTACCCAATTTTACCTGGGCAGCACATGCGTCATCACGCAGATATAAAGGAGAAGCCCTCCTCCCTCCGGTCTCTTTTGCTCTCCCCTTTCTCTCGTGCGCGAGACCTTTCCCACCCTCCCCAATTAAACCTTCAACACGTGGTATTGTCTGGACCTGGTGTGTGGAATTTACCGCGAGTCGTCTCTTATACTATCATTTTGGAGGTCCCACCGAGACCTTATCTACGACTCGCTGGTATATTAAGGGAGTGCTGGCCCGCGGCGGTTGCAGACGGCGGTTGCGGGCGGCGGTCGGCACCGGAGCGGACGGCTCGGGCACCACACCACCGGAGCACCAGAACAGAGGACCTGAGTTGCTGCAAGCTGCCCGCTCTCCCGCCCGACGCCCGCGGAGGCACGTAGGCCATCTCAGGTGAGTGGAACTCGAGTGAGAAGGCATCTCAGCTGTGGTCTATCGTCCCGCCGCCGCCGCCGCCGCCGCCGCGGCCCGGCCCGCTCCTCGGCCCCGCTCCCGCCACCGCTGCCGCTCCCGCAACCGCGCCGCGA
>JADRCD010087327.1:0-13466 GCA_019843815.1 Montemys delectorum | reverse complement strand
ATTGAAGTTCTTGTCAAACAGATCTTTTACTTGCTTAGTTAGAGTTACACCAAGGCATTTTATATTATTCGTAAGATTTTGTATTTCTTTGAGAGTTTACACAGAATCATTTTAAATGCCTAGAAAACTACAGCTGCAAAGTAATTAACTCTCATCACATTTACCACATCAACTGGAAGAGAAATAAAATCTACAGTCAATGTGTTCTCTCTTCTCCAATTCTATCCTCTTCTATCCTTCCTTCTGCCAGGTACAGTCATTCATCATTTGCTTGTGTGGTCAATGAGATTGCTGCACAAATATATATCTGAAAATAATCTACGTTTTTCCTTTTTAAAACATTGTGTCAATGGTACTATACTTTATATACCATTCTGTATTACAAGCATATTTTGCTTATTTTTATCACACTAGTTTATGGTTTTGCTTTTTCCTTCCAATGCTTCAATTGATTGGGAAGGAAATCCCCCCTTTCTTAATTCTTGTTTGAAAGCCATATATTTCTGCTTTGTTTTAGCCACCACCCTTACATTTTCTTTTCTTTATTTACATCCCAAATGCTGCCCCCTCCTGGATCTCCCTCCCAGAGTGTATCTACCCTCTCTCCTCTGAAAGGGGAGGGGGCTCCCTTGGGTATCCTCTGCATACTGGCACATCAATCTTTGCAGGATTAGGCGCCTGCTCTTCCACTGAGGCCAGACAAGGCAGCCCTATTAGAGAATGGCTACCACAGTCAGGCTACACCTTCAGGGTACCACCTCTACTCCAGTTGCTGGTGTGACCACATGGAGATATCTACATATGTGATGGGGGTCTTGGTTCACCCCCCATGTATGCTCTTTGGTTCATGGCTCAGTCTCTGAGAGCTCTCAGGGTCCAGGTTAGTTGACTCAGTTTGTTTTCTTGTGGAGTTCCTTTGGGGCCCACAATCCTTCCCACAGCTCTTCTATAAGAGTCCGGAGCTCCATCCAGTGTTTGGCTGTGAGTATCTGCATGTTTTAGTCTGCTGCTGGGTGGAGCCTATCAGAGGACAGTTATGCTAGGCTCCTGTCTGCAAGCATAACAGTACCATTAATAGTGTCAGGGATTGGTGTTTGTCCATGGGCTAGGTCTCAAGTTCGGGCGATTATTGGTTGACAATTCCTTCGGTCTCTGCTCCATCTTTGACCCTGAACTTCTTTTAGATGGGAGAAATTTTGGGTTGGAATTTTTGTGGGCATGTGAGTGTCCTTATCACTTCCCTGGGGATCCTGCCTGGCTACAGGAGCCAATCTTCAGGTTCCCTGTCCTAATTATTAGGCATCTCAGCTAAGGTCACCCTCATTGACTCTTGGAGGTCTCCCCATCCTAGGTCCCTGGGACTTCCTAGCGATTTCTCCCACCTCCCCACTCCAACCCCAACCCCCAGTAGCTGCAGATTTCCATTTATTCTCCTGGCCCTTTGGGCCTCTTTCTTGTCTCTCCCTATACCTGGCTGCTTGCCATCCATTCCCCCACTCCCCTCTTCCACACAGGTCCCTCTGTTCCTCTGTCTCCCAAAACTATTGTGTTCCCCCTTCTAAGTGAAATTCAAGCTTCCTTGATTGGGCCTTCCTTATGGTTTAACTTCTTTGAATCTGTTGTGTACATCATGGATATTCTGTGTTTTAGGTCTAACATCCACTTATCAGTGAGTATACACTCAGGATGTTATTTTCTAGTTCCATCTATTTGCCTGCAAAATCCATGATGTCCTCATTTTTAACAGCTGAATAGTATTCCATTATGTAAATGAACCACATTTTCTGTATCCAATCTTCTGTTGAGGGACATATGGGTTGTTTCCAGCTTCTAGCTATTAAATATAAGGCTGCTATAAACATAGTGGAGTGCATATCTTTGTGGTATGGTGGGGCATCTTTTGGTTATATGCCTAGGAGTTGTGTAGCTGGGTCTTCACCAAGAACTATTTACAGTTGTCTGAGGAGCTGCCAAATTGATTTCCAGAGTGGGTATAGCAGTGTGCAATCCCACCAGCAATGGAGGAGTGTTCCTCTTTCCTCACATCCTTGCCAACATGTGCTCTCATTTGAGTGTTTGATCTTAGCCATTCTGATTGGTGTAAGGTGGGATCTCAGGGTCATTTTGATTTACATTTCCCTGATGACTAAAGACTTTGAACATTTCTTTAAGTGCTTCTTGGCTATTTGGAATTCCTTTGTTGAGAATTCACTGTTTAGCTCTGTGCCCCATTTTTAATTGGATTATTTGGTTTGTTATGAGGGTTTGTGCCTAGTCTTATTGTAACTTGTTATGCCATATTCAGTTGATATCACTGGGAGGCCTGATCTTTTCTGAAAGGAAACAGAGGAACAGTGGATCTGTGGGAATAGGTAAGGCAGTGGTTGGGAGGTGGGATCTAAGAGGAGTGGAGAGAGGGGAAACTTCGGTTTGGATGTATTGTATTATATGAGACAAGAGTAAAGAAAAAGAATAAAGACTAAAACAAAGTAAATACTAGTTAACTTTATCATTTTATGCTGTGTATTTCTTTCTTCATTCTTCTGAGTTCTATTACTGAAATATCTCCCTAGTTCATGTGTGTTTTCTTTACTTTTGAAAATGTCTTTATTTAACCTTATGGCGAAATAATATTTTAACTGAAAATAAAGTTCTAAGTTGGAGGTTGCTTCCTCTTATCAAATTAAAGATCCAGTGTCATACATCTATTATAGCTGAAAGTACATCATGGTTTTAATTCCTTTTCAAGACAATCTTGTCTTTCTTATAGCTATTAATTTTTTCACTTTGTCCTTGATGTCATGAGGTTTTAGTCCAATCTGACTTTGTTTTTCTTATTGTTAAGAATTTGGTATGACTTTTAATTTAATTACTTTTCAACTACCTCTAGCATAATTTAGAAAATTCAGCTTTGAATTCCAAGTATGTACCCTGGCACCTTCAGCCAGTATTGTCTACCTGCTTTCCTTGCATCTTTTTGTATCTCTGTGCTATGTTCTATATGTTCTACAAGGCTATCTTCCAATTCACCAATTTTCTTTAAAAAACTGACCTTTTTCATCAGTTGGCTTATTTTCATATTTATGTATTTATTTCCAAGACTACTAAATGACTCATTCAGTTTCAACTCATCCCTATTTTGTTTGAGTCAGTTCGCTTATGTACATAAGTAACTGCTCTCTCTATTATCATTCTTTTCTTTATCACTTTAATAATCACATATTAATATATTAATATTAAAGATATTTTCATATTAGTTATGCTACTTTCACTTTGTTGATTTAAAATTGAGATTTCTCAATTTTTCTTAATATTTATTTATTTATGTCTTGGGGTTTTGGCTTTCAGAAGTATGTTGAGAGGTATTTTGGTACAGGCATCTTATTACTCTCTATAATTTTGTCACTTTTTCCTGACTAGCAGTTTGGGAATGGCTCCACATGATGCATTAGAGCCCCAGCTTGCATAGCTTTCTCGAAGCTCCAGTCTTATTATGACATTAGGCTATCACAAGTCCACTAATAAAGACATAGGTCACTTCAATCAGGTCCTAGTTATAAGGTACTCTTAACTAGTTGAATCCTGCCCCCAGACCCAATTAAACCCAATTCCTAATAGCAGTCTACTGGCAAGGAAGCTCATAAATTTTGTATAATTACCACTTTAAGCTTCTGCTTTATTTCTCTTTCCCCTAACTAGAATTTTATTAGTTTTCACTTGCTGTCTTCTAGAATGTTTTAATCTTAAGTATTTCATTGTCATCTACATTAATCCATCAGATACAATAGAAAGGTCATTTCTTTGCCCCTACTTTGTATTAGTTTCATTTCTGTATCTATTTAGTATAACTTTGTTATACTAAAGTTACTCTAAAACTAGCTCCCACATTTTCCTTTTTTTATTAGCACTACAAACAAACAAACAAACAAACAAACAGAGATAAGTGTATACCATAATTGCATTGCACTCACAGATTACCGTGAAGGAACTAACTATCCTAGGCTGTCACTTTCTGTGTTTGATTGCTGGAACCACATTTTCAGAAAACTCTTCTAAAGTGGTTCTGGCTATGCTGTCTCCTATATTTGAGTGCATGGCTTGCTATTAACTGAGAAGTCCCTTTGTTGTGGGTTTTTTATAACCATTTTGACTCTATGAAAATAAAAAGAGGATCATTCTTTCCTCAAAAAAAAATTTGTGTGCTTTATTTGTGTTTCAGTAACTATAGCTGACATTGCACTCACACAGAGTAGATTATAACACACACTAACTTTTCATGAAGCCTACATTTAATCAAAGGGTTAACAAACACTTTATATAATGTCTTAGATGTTATAACAAAACCATGTGTTGAGGGATCTCTAACTAGAAACTAAGAAGACTTGAGCTAGGTAAAAGCTATCTAAACTGAACTTTGCAGCCCAGCCAAATAAAGATGTGGAAGATAAGCCTAGCAAAAAGAAAAACTATACAAGATGCAGTAAGAGCTTGCTATGTCTGCTGGTAGAAGAAGAGGAGGCATGAGGAAACCTAAGGGAAGGAGTGGGACAGGACTAGAGAGGTGAGTCAGGCTTTGATTATGAATGCCTATGTAATCTTTTCTTGAGCATAAATATTTTCCTGAATGCATTAGAAAATTGTTTATAAACTTTAAGCAGAGTAATCATAAGATGGAGATATTATTCCAGATTTTAGGAACTTGGAGCTAGATACAGGAAATACTTATGATACTGAACAAACTGAAGGTGAAGTTACTGAAGGTGTCAGTAACTAAAGGAGTTAAATAAATAAATAAGTCTTAGGAAGCAGCCATCACTGAGATTGGTGATGGAGAAGCTGAGAAGTCTAAAGGACTGCAAAAGTCAAGGTGCCTCACAAGTCAGGATGTTATAACTAGTTGTCCTCCACGCTAGACCAAGTGAGTAAATGTAGCTTGGGTCTCCAATGGACTGCATGAAAAGAGACAGGAGATGTATCAGTTATTGTTCTCCTACAATACCTGACAGAATAACTTGAGGGAGAAGAGATTTCTCTTGGATTCTGTTTCAGAGCATTTCAACCTACAGTGGTGAGGAATCATGGTTATACAGCTCCATAGTGTCAGAATTCTTCATATGCTGGCTAGACTAAGAAGAAGAGAGTAGGAAAGGGCCAGGTTAACTTTATTCCCAAGGATCCATCTCAGTGACCTACTTTCTCCAACTATGTCTCACATCCAATTGGTCTACTGCCTTTCAAAAGAGTACTACCAGCTGAGGAATTAAGGTTCAAAAACAGGAGCCCATGGGAGAAATTTTAAGTTCAAACTCTAATAGAAGCAAGCTTTACAAACTATTTGATTATTGTCTGCTCCTTTTGCCTTATAAAAGGTTTTCAGTTTCATGAGGTCACACTTATCAATTGTTGATCTTAGAGCCTGAGCCCTTGGTTCAGGAAATTTCCCCTTGCCAATGTGCCTGACGCTGTTTCCCACATTCTTTGCTATTAGATTCAGTGTATCTGGTTTTATGTTAAGATCATTGATCCACTTGGACTTGAGTTTTGTGCAAGGTGACAAACATGGGTCTATTTTCATTCTTCTACACACAGACAGACAGTTAGACCAGCACCATTTATTGAAGATGCTTTCTTTTTTCTACTGTATGTTTTTGGCTTCTTTGTCAAGGATTAAGTGACCATAGTGTGTGTGTGTGTGTGTGTGTGTGTGTGTGTGTGTGTGTGTGTGTGTGTGTATTTATTTCTGGGTCTTCAATTCTATTCCATTGATCAATGTGTCTGTCTCTGTACCAAACAGTCTTCATCACGATTGCTCTGTAGTAGAGCTTGAGGTCAGGGATGGTGATTCCCCTAGAACTTCTTTTATGGTTAAGAATTGTTTTCGCTACCTTGGGTTTTTTGTTTTTCAGTGTGAAGTTGAGAATTGCTCTTTCCATGTCTGTAAAGGAATTTTGATGGGGATTGCATTGAACCTGTAGATTGCTTTTGGTAAGATGGCTATTTCTACTATTAATCCTACCTATTCATGAGCATGGGAGATCTTTCCATCTTCTGAGATCTTCTAAAACATTTTTTCTTCAAGGACTTGAAGTACTTGTCATACAGATCTTTCACATACTTGGTAAGTGTTACACCAAGATACTTTATACCATTTGTAGCAATTGTGAAGGGTATTTTTCCCCCAATTTCCCAAAAGATACCATCAATAGGATGCATCGGCAACCTATAGATTGGGGAGAAAAACTTCATTAACCCTACATCCAATGGAGAGCTAATATCCAGAATATATAAAGAACTCAAGAAATTAACATCCAAAACCCCAAATAACCCAATTTCAAAATGGTGTACAAAGCTAAACAGAGAATTCACAACAGAAGAATCTGGAATGGCCAAGGAGTCCTTAGTCATCATGAAAATACAAATCAAAACAACCTTGAGATTCCACTTTACACCAATCAGAATAGCTAAGAACAATAACTCAGGTGACAGCACATGTTGGCCAGAATGCAGAGAAAGAGGATCTTTCCTCTATTGCTGATTGGACTGCACACTGCTACAACCACTCTGGAAATCAATTTGGCAGTTCCTTAGAAAACTGGAAATAGTCATCATAAAGTTTGCAGACAAATGGATGGAACTAGAAAATATCACCCCAAATGAAGTAACCCAGATCCTAAAGGACATGCGTGGCATGTATTCACCAATAAGTGGATATAAGCTAAAAAATACATAATACCTATAATACAACCCATATACAATAAGAAGTGTAACAGAAAAGCCCAAGTGAGGATGCTTAAATCCCACTTAGAAAGGGGAAGAAAATAATCACAGGAGGCAGAGGTACCTGGTGGGAGAGGGAACAGGCAGGGGAAAGGAGAACAGGATCAGGTATGGAAGGTGGCAGAAGAGAAGCCCAGACAGCCAGGAGAATGAATGGAAATATACAGCCTCTAGGGTGGGCTGTAGAGGGGGGACCCTCTAGAAAGTACCAGAGTCGTGGAGGTGAGAGACTCTCAGGACTCAATGGGGGGTGACCTTAGCTAAAAAGCCCAACAGTAGGGAGAGGGAACTCAAGAGTCCACCTCCAGTAGATAGACAAGGCCTCAATTGAAGGGACAGGGTTACCAATCCACAGTCAAAATATCTGATCCAGAACTGTTCCTGTGTAAAAGAAATGGAGGGATAAACCTGGAGAAGAGACTGAAGGAAAGGGTCCAGTGACCAGCCCAACTTGGAATCCATCTCATTGTGGGGCACCGAGGCTTAACATTATTACTGATGCTATGATGTACTTACAGCCAGGAGTCTAGCATGGCTGTCCTCTGAGAGGCCCAACCAGCAGCTGACAGAGACAGATGCGCATACTTACAACCAACCATTGGACTGAAGTCAAGGATCCCTATACTTGAATTAGGGGAAGGATTGAAGAAACTGAAGGAGAGAGTGACCCCATATGAAGAACAGCAGTCTCAACTAACCTGGACCCCTGGGAGCACCCAGAGACTGAGCCACCAACCAGACAGTGTACACTGGCTAGGGTAAGGGTCCCAGCACATATATAGCAGAGTCTCTAGACTACCTAGTCTAGTCCTAGAGAGACATGAGATCCCAGAGAAGGTGGATGCCTGGTGGAGGGGGAGGGGGGAGCACCCTCTTGGAGGCAAAGGGGAGGAGGAATGGGATGAGGAACTGTGTGAGGGGGACTAGAAGTGGGGGCAATGTGTGGAAGGTAAATACATGAAATAATTTTTAAAACTTACAAAAAAAAAAAAAAAGATTTATGGGAAGAGGCCGGGGGGAAAGGCTTTCTCTTCTTGCCCAGTCTTCTCACACAGCTTTCAATTTTCTTCTTCCCATCATTTAGTAGGCGAACAGATATTTCTTTCTGTAGGTGAACAGAACTTGTTTTATCACCAAGCCTATAAGTTCCCTAAGAGAAGAATTATGTCTCTGTGACTTCAACGTCAAGTGTACTCCCTGGCATACAGCAGTCACTCAACAAATGAGCACTGAAATGAATCAAAGAATTTACCAACTGAGAAAAAATTGATTATTTAAATTTATATAATTTGTTAGGCTCACTTCAATGATAGCGATGATTTGCCTGTCC
This sequence comes from Montemys delectorum, assembly GCA_019843815.1. Taxonomy (NCBI): domain Eukaryota; kingdom Metazoa; phylum Chordata; class Mammalia; order Rodentia; family Muridae; genus Montemys; species Montemys delectorum. The sequence goes on along the minus strand of JADRCD010087327.1, from coordinate 5,359 downwards.
TCCATATGTTTTTCTTCTTACAAAAAAGGCCATAGGTCTTTAAATTTGCTAGTAAATATAGTAGTAGGATCTAGAATCATTATTCCAAGGGAGACAAGGCTCTGGAAAGTTATCCCATCTCTCTAGGAGTGCAAAAGATTCCAAAAAATGGTCCTTGTTTATTTTTTTGGATCAGACTCTATCACATTCAAACTACTAAAACAGTAGTCAGGCTAACATGTAACAAGGATCTTTCCTATTCTGTTAGATTTCATTACCACATAGGAAAAGCATAAAGAATAATAATGAGTTTAAGTCTCCCAAACAATATATATATCAGCTATAGAAAGAGATAGGATTAGATATATATATATAAAAGCTTCCATGCAGATCTTTGCTAAATAATGAATGCTTTAATTCCAAGTTTCAGGAAGTCTCCTTCAAATACTTTCAGGAAAGAATAGCAAATATTAATTTCATTGGAAAATTTTTAGGTAGCTCAAGAAAAGCATAAAATTTTTAGTAGCCCTTCCACTGCCCTCAGGAGGCACTAGAAAATCCCAACTGGGCTTACACAGCCGGCCATGGCTGCTTCCCTGTTGAACTCTCACCCCCTCCCTCTCTCCCTCTCCAAATCTATCGATTTCCCACTCCCTGTCAAGCTGCATGCTCTCTCCTGGATATTCTTTCTATTTGGAATCCTTTCTCTCCTGCAATATGCCTCTGCTGCCTCTGATTTATCCTTCAAGCCTCACCTCAAATGCTAGTTCCATCGTGAAAACATCACTGACCTTATAAATCACAGTCATTCTTCCTGTATGTGCACATTAAGTAAATATTAAAGACTTGATTGGTAAGATCCTAGTATGTGTGAAACAGTGTGATGCATTAAGAAATAAGTCTACTTACATAAAATCTATTGGGGGAAAAGAAGTTAGGACAAGAAAGGGACTGGGGTTGGGGAGAAGCTGTGTGAGGGGGAACTGGGAGGGGGCTGTGATTGGGATGTAAAGTGAATAAATAAATTAATGGAAAATATCTAGTGCAGAAAGTGGACTCCTACATTTAAATACCAGCAATAACATAGCATAAAGAAGAAAGCTATTGAAAGTAACTCATAAAAAGGCAGGTAAATTTTAGTTCAAATTTACATGGCTGGTGTCTTACCATTTAGAATCGTATACCATTGTTAGCACTCTAGCCAATGGAGGGGGAGAAAGGCTAGAATCCCTTAAGTAAGGCCAAAGTTTCTCCTATGCTTTCTGCTAACATTCAGTTGTTGTTTTGTGCCTCGCTGATTCTAAGTTGACAGCAATTGTAACATGACCTATATAATGTTATATACCACCAAACAATGGGATATAATTGGGCTGCTAAGAGAAACAAAATCATACTCTTTGCAGGGAAAGGAATGGAACTAAAGATGATCATGCAAAGTGAAATAAATCAATCTCAGGAAGACAACTATTTCATGTTTTCTCTCATATGTAGAATCTAAACAACAACAAAATCACAAAAAAAGGAGAGGAGCTTATTAGGGAAGAGGAAGGAAACCAAAACCCCATCAATGTAGGATAGATATGACTAAAATGTTATAGATGCAGGTATGAAAATGTCATAATGAAACCCATTATTGTGTACAATTAATAAACAATAATAACAGAACAAAAATCTGCCCTAGTTTGACAAATAAATCAGATGTAACAAAACATACTTTTCAAGAGAGGAAGTATTTATTTGGGCCTACATTCAAGGGTACTATGGTAGAGAACCTGTAGCAGCAAGAACCTGAGCTGGCTGACCACTGTATCCATACTCAACAAGCAGAGAGAGATGACTGCTGTTGCTCAGCTCCCTTGTTCCTTCTTATTTGGCCTAGAATCAAAGTTTATAGGACGGTACTGCCCGCAAACAGGGGTGTAGGTTTCCACATCCATTAGTCCAATCTAGAAGCTCCCTCAGACATTCCCAGAGATTTGGCTAGTAAGTGATTCTAGATCCTGTCAAGTTGACAAATATTGACCATCTCAGTCATCAATATTAATGCCAGTGGAAATTGTGAGTGACATTGGTATATCAAACAGAAACTCTTTTAGAGCCAGCTAGAGAGTAGTTTGCATGTGAATATATTTAAACATATATACAAATATATACATATGTTTATATATATAAATATATGTACATATGTTTATATATATAAATATATATATATATATATATATATATATATATATATATATATACACACATATGGCCTGCTCAGTCTGTATAATGTTATAGAGTAGACCATTTGGTGTGTTCTTCTATGGGAAGAGAAGATTTATTTGTCATATTAGCATGTTAATTGATGTTATCTTTCTTCAGCTCACGTTTAGGCAGCTATGATGGTAAGGTGGTATGTGTATAGCTTCTGAGACTACAAGGAAGCACAATCTCACAGCAAATTCCTGGATCCTCTGGCTCTCACAACCTTTCTGTACTCACTTTCAAAATGTTCCTTGAGCCTCAGGTACAGGAGTTGTCTTATAGATGTATCCATAGGGACTGGGCTTTACAATTCTGCATTTTGATTGGTTAGGATTTTCCGTAATGATCTCTGTCTATTGCAAAGAGAAGGTTCCTTGTTGAGCAGTGAGGACTATACTTATCTGTGGACATGAGGGTAAACATTTAGAACATAGTTAGGGATCATGCTGGTAAAGCAGTAGTTGTAGGTTCTCTTCCAATACCCACGACTTCACTGGTTCTAGGTAGTTGGTTAGATTTCCAGTACCAGGCATGACTTTCCTCCTGTTGAGTGGGTCTTAAGTCCAACTAGAGAATTTTTAGGTACCACTAAGGTATATGTCCCACAACTGCACCCTTAGAATTATCATGCCATGTTGGTCATGCCTTATAGGCATCACAAGTTGTGACTATTTATTGGTTGATTACCCATGAAAGCCAGTCCTCAGGATGAAGCATTGAGGTCAGGTCCCTCTGGGCTCTGTGTCTAAAGTGTCTTGTCTCTTCAACAATAAAGACCTCTTGCAGAAGTAGCAATAGCATGGTAATGTTTTGGTGAGTCTCTTGTATGACCTTGACCTACAACTCAAAATATGGTTTCTTATACCTGGTTTGGGGTTTTTATTACATGGGAAACACTGGCAAGCCAAATGTGGAAATTTCATTAAAATAATGTATGTATGCATATACACAGACTTAAATGTGCTATAGGGCTTTTTTGAACAATACATAGTTAATAGTATGCTTCATTATGATTTTTCAGACACTTTCACTATTATTTTACCCTTCCCTCCTTTTTGTATATTTATCTCCTGCCTCTCCCCCTCTCTAATAGAGCCTCTCATTTTTCCCATTCCCAAATCAGATCACTTGTACCCTTCTACTCTCCTCTCTATTGCTCCCGGACCACTCTACTCCAGCAGTGGTCACCTTTTATTTTCCTGTTTCCTGTAATTACTCCAGGATACGTTCTCATATCTGAAGATTTGGTGGTAGGAGCCTCCAATGAGATACTATACAATGTTTGTTTTTCTGCATCTGCATCACCTCTTTCAATATTTTTTTCTAGTTCTATTCATGTACTCATGAAGTTCATGTTTATTTACATCTGAATGATATTTTGTAGTGTACCTGTACCTCATTTTCATTATCCATTCATCAGTTGAAGGAGATTTGGGTTGTTTCCATGTTCTAGCTACTGTGAAGGGAGCAGCAGTGGACATGGCAGAGCAAGTATCTATGGAGCAAGATGTCAAGTCCTTTGGATACATGTACAAGAGTGTTATAGCTGGATCTTGTAGATTTTTTTTTTTTTTTTACTTTTTGACAATTCTCCATACAGATGTGACAAAACATTTTAAAAGCAAGGAAATACTTCCACAGTCTTAGTTAGGATTACTATTGTGGCAATGAAACACAATGACCAAAGAAATTTGTAGAGGGAAGGGTTGATTTGGGTTACTCTTCCATATCTCTGTTAATAATTAAAGGACATCAGAACAGGAACTCAAATATGGCAGGAACCTGGAGGCAGGAGCTGATGCAGAGGCTGTGGAGGGTGCTGCTTATTGGCTTGCTATCCAGGGCTTGCTCAGCCTCTTTTCTTACAGAACAGAAAACCACCAGCCAGAGATGGCACCACCCACAATAGACTAGGCCCTCCCCCATCGATCACTAATTGAGAAAATTTTCTACAGGCTGGCCCACAACCACATCTTATAGATATATTTTCGTATTTGAAATGTCACCCTCTCAGATGATTTTAGCTGTGTCGTGCTGACAAAAAACTATCTAGCATATCCATTTAAACCACTATAATACTTTTTTTTTTGTATTCTAACAAGTTCTTTTTTTATTTACATGTAAATTTCTCCTCTCCCAGGTTCCCCTCCAAAAAACAAACAAAGAAAAACAACAAGAACAAACTCCTTTTGCCTTCCCCCTTCCCATGCCTGCCACCCCACCCTCTCCCACTTATTGGCCCTGGCATTCCCCTACACTGGGGCACAAAAGCTTCACAAGGCCAAGGTCTTTTTCTCCTATAGATGATCGAATTTGCGATCCTCTACTATACACATGCTGCCAGAACATTCAGTCTCACCATGTATAGTCCTTGATTGGTGGTTGGGTCCCTGGGAGCTCTGAGGGTACTAGTTAGTAATTGTTGTTCGTCCTAAGGGGCTGCAAACCCTTCAGCTCCATAGAACCTTTCTCTAACTCCTTCATTGGGGACCATGTACTCAGTTCAATGAATGGCTGTGAGCCTCTACATCTGTATTAGTCAGGTATTGTCAGAGCCTCTCAGGAGATAGCTATATGCTTGTCCTTCCTTCAGTCTCTGCTCCATAGTTAATCTCTGCCACTCCTTCTGTGGGTATTTGGTTCCCCTTTTTAAGAAGGAATGAAATGTCCACCTTTTGGTCTTCCTTCTTCTTAAGTTTCTTGTGGCTTGTGGGTTGTTTTTCCTGTGTTCCAAACTTCTGGGCTAATAACCACTTATCAGAGAGTGCATACCATGTGTGTTCTTTTGTGATTGGGTTACCTCACTCAGGATGATACTCTCCAGATCCATCCATTTCCCTAAGAATTTCATAAATTCATTGTTTTTAATAGCTGAGTAGTACTCCATTGTGTAGATGTACCACAGTTTCTGTATCCATTCCTCTGTTGAGGGACATCTGAGTTGTTTCCAGTTTCTGGCTATTATAAATAAGGCTGCTATGAACATGGTGGAGCATGTGTCCTTATTACATGATGGAGCATCTTGTGGGTATATGCCCAGGAGTGGTATAGGTGTGTCCTCTGGTAAGAACTATGTCCAATTTCCAGAGGAACCGCCACACTGATTTCCAGAGTGGTTGTACCAGTTTGCAAT
>JADRCD010087239.1:0-11607 GCA_019843815.1 Montemys delectorum | reverse complement strand
TGGGTTTGAAAAATCACAATAAAAATGAGTTCCTAGATTTTGCTTCAATTTTGTGTATAATCTTTTCAGAGACTAGCAAAACCAAATGGCCAATTAGATAAAAGAACATCACATGCCATTACCAGCCTAGAGACCAAACCATGAGCAAGTAAGAGATGCTAGAGATTTAGTCTCTTTAGTACCACCCTCTCATTTTATATCTACCTTGTTCTAGAATGGCAGAAAGTGTTATGTATGAAGCAATCATGCTTAAGATTATCACTTTTACACACACACACACACACACACACACACACACACACACACACACACACAGAAATGCACCTATGTACACTATATTGTTTTGAAAGCTAGGGAAACAGACAAACATTAGCCTAAACAAATGTAGATAATAGCAAGTCCACAAAATATGTGGGTTTTGAATGGACTTTGCATGTTTTCTCTATTGCTGTTAAACCTCATTGCTTGATAAACCTCATTAAAGTTATCATAATTAATTCTTGACTTCCTTTTTTCATGACAATTTAGAAACTAGCTTGGGAAATTTGTATTTATTTCCTTCCTAAGAGTATAGGTTTGGAGTAGCCCTCATTTACCCTTTCTGAATAAATTCTTAAAGACTGACGAATTGCATTGTGAAGGCATCTCAGATCAATTGTTTCATTTTATATTAAAATGCTTAGATATGAAAGGAGAAGGGAGCCTCATTGATGGAAAGGAAACTAGGAGGACTGAGAACAACAAGATGAAGGAGAATATGAGCAAAATAAAATAATACACCTGTGGGAAGACTTATAAAGAAACCCATTTTATGATAACAAAAAATAATGTGGCCAGGCAACAACCTAAGGAAAAATGAGGAACAGAAAGGAAAGGACCAGTAAGAAGTAGGGCTATAGCATTTGCAGGGCAAACCTGAGAATTTGGATCCTTGGAACCCACAGAAAAGTGAAAGGAGATAACTGAATCCACTAAGTTAGTGGTTCTATAACTTCCACATGCCCTCTGTGGCACATTGACACACACATGAATACATACAAAATATAAAAGCAGGAGAGACAGACTATTGCCTCGAAGAACTACACATGTGAAAGTAAACATTGTACCACACAAGGTTTAGCTTACCATTTTCCCCATGCAGATATTCTCCACAATAATACTGTAATATAAATCTACATTATGAAATTTAGAGAATAGGTTTGTAAAGTCCATTATCTGGGAGGTGCTAGTAAAGCCTTTGTAATGGAAACAGCCTGTTTTCGACCACTGAGAGCATGGCAAACACCATTGTTCAAATCCCAGATCCACCATCTAGAACGAAGTTAAGGTTCTGACTCTTGATGCTGCATGACTTGGAGCAAGTTACTTAACTGCCCTGGTTTTATTTCCTCATTAGTATAATTGTGATAAAATCGTATGTACCACACTGAGTTGTTATAAGGAGTTTTATTTTTGTTGTTGCTTTAAGATAACCTCTTACTATGTAGCATTGGCTAGCTTCAAATTTATGGGAACCTGCTGTCTCAGACTTCGTGTTATGAAGATTAATATATTTTATGCAAAATGATTAGCCTTGTTCACTCAGAAAATATATTAATAACTATAAGAGTGAATCAGCCCATTGACTATGTGTAATTGTTTTTGTTGTTTAATTTCCCACTGTTGTAGAAAATGGCTTTTAAAAAGAAATTTCTTCTCTGGTTGGGTACCAAGTGAACCATAGTGGCAATTGTTGTTGTTATTATTATTATTATTATTATTATTATTATTATTATTATTATTGATTCACACAGAAATGTCTATTTGGGTTTCTTGAAATACTTATTTCAGTAGACATGAAAGCATTTCAATATAAAGCAAAATTTCAGAACTATATCAAGTATTAGTAACAGTGTTCTCAGAAGTTAACAGAATAGTGGGTTCACAGCACACAATGGAAGACAGCGGAATTCTAAGAAACAGATTGCAAAGGTCATGAGTAATTGGTCAGAGAAAGCAGACTCCCTTGATTGCCTCCAGAGCAGAATGTTCCATGAAGATGTTTCTTCCTAACCTGTTCAGCTATTTCCTGCCCCTTTGCTACTACAGTCTGCTACTTCAAACCTAGCTAAGCAGGGTCACCTTGCTACCACAACCTGTCAGTTGAAAAGTCCCTAACCTGGAAGAGACTGTTCCTTACTTGATGCTGACTAAATTTGATGAAGCTCTCCTTAAAGCTTCAATTCTATAGTGGTTGTAGCTCTAACGGGCCCACTCATCATCCAGAACTTTGCTCTACCTAAACATAGGATCACACTTACTGTAATAAAAATGCACAGCTTATAATTAGGTAATCAGTATAGAGACAACAATTAGATTGTTTTTACAAAACAAACTAGTGCATGAACCACCACAGCGGTCTATGGACAGTTTCATAGACAATCACTGTCAATTTAAACAAGAGTATGGGTTTTTTAATTGAGACAGTTTATGATACCTCTAATTCTTCAATATATTTTCATATATTTTATTTGTTTCTTCTGTCTCTCTCTCTCTCTCTTTGTGTGTGTATGGGGGTGGGGGTGTGGAAAGAGAGAGTATGGAACAACTCAAGATCAGAGGACAACTTGCAAGAGGTGGTTCTTTCCTTCCACCATGTATTTCCAGGAGTTTGAACTCCCTCTTCGAGCTTGATGGCGGATGTCTTTAACTCCCAAGCCATCATGCTCACCTCTGGGTCACCTTGAAAAACATTTTTTCAAACTTCCATATTTGACTTTAATTGACAAAATACTACAACATTTACCATGTACAACAAGATGCATTGAAATTTGTATAAGTTGTGAAATGTTGAGCCAGGCAAAATAGCAGGTTATTGCCTTACCTCACATATTGATCAGACATTGCATTCAAATTCAGTGGTAAAGTTTGATGCTGCTTTTTCTCTATCACAAGGTAATTTCAGGATAAATGAGAAGAGGAATTAGCTGGGTAGAAGGGTGTCTTTATCCTCTGTTGAACTTTCTACTTCTGTTGGTCTAAACGCAGATGGGCTGTCTACAGCTTCTGAACTCATCCTGATATTTGAGGTGAACGGATACTGGTTAGGATGGCAGAGCAGAAAGAACTTGGCTGCATCCTTCTTGGTAGGTATTGCAAACTCCTGCCTGTCCTGGACTTTCCCTGTCTTTGTTTTAAATGAGAATTGTTTCCTATCATCTAAAACATGTTCAAATGCCCAATTTTATTTACACATGATCCGACTCACTCACTCCTTATACAATTATTTGGATCCAGCCTTGGGAAAGAGAATGTAGTGCTATGGAGAAATAAAAGAGAAATTAAAATAGGAGGATTAAATAGGAAGGAAGATGGGAGAGAAAGGTAAAGGATAGAACACAGAGAAGGGCAGCTGATTCTAAAGGTCTGTTGAAAAACCCACAAGGAAATTCACAACTGCAGAAGCCTCCTGAAATAAGTACTGTCCTCTGGAACATGTTGACATAACAAAGATTGTATGGAAATGCCCCAGTCTTTATACCCCTCCACATTAAGAAGCACCTGGCTGTGAACAATGGGCTTGCTGGAAGCCAAGCTTTTCACAGGAGTCTGAGGCAAAGCGTTGTTTGAGACTTCTCTTTTAATCCCTCTATTTCAGCACAGTCTCCAGTGGTAATGTAAAGACTTTCCTTTAAAAAATGAGGAGGATTTCAAAGTGTGAATTCATAAGGCATATATTGTATGTACATATATTGTATGTAAAAAATATTTATAACCTCTTAAACACTTATTGAACATTTCCGCTAAGCTACATATAGAAAATTAACATATTTTCTTGGTAATCCTTAAGATGTTTTGTTTAACCTAATAGGGTTAAAATGTAAGACAACTAATTAAAGTCCTTGAAAATATGAGAAGGGACATTATGCCACAACGCAAAAATATGTTTCAGATATGTTGGGATTTGTTTCTAAAACCACAAATTACCTGGTGATTACCTTCCAAAATGAAATGGGCTTACCTGAGAGGATTCTCCTTAACAAGACAAATGAGAAAATCCCTTCCACATTAGAATGCTTTGTTCTTGTTCCTTGCATTGCCCCTGTAAGCCACAGAAGCCCAAACATATTAAATACTGGAGAGGAATGAACCCAAATAAATTAAAAATTAGAACTTTTAAAAAATGCACATGAAAATAAAATGATTTGCTTTTTTCCATCATCCTTGGGTTTAAATATTTTTCTTCTAAGTCAAATTTGGTGATGTATAACTTTAATTCTAGAATTTGGGAGGTCAAAGCAGGTGAATTAAGATTTTGAGGCCAGACTCGTATATATAATGAGATCTATGGCATCCTGGGCTACATAGACAGTAACTTTTATAAGGAAAATGTTTTGTTCTTCTCCATCAGATCATCCGTATAATTATTATTATGACATAGATAACCAAAGTGAAAATAGATCACATAAATTATAATTAAAGTGTTGATTAAAAATGGGACCAAGTATTTGGCTCCTCAGATGAAAGTTGTCTGTTGCTAAACCTCATTACCTTAATTTAGAGTTAGAGTTACTATGTTAGTTCTGAAGAGCTCATTCCTCCAAACTATCTTCTGACCTCCACAACACACACATCATCTCACACTTGTGTTCACATACATCCAAATGAACACACAATAAATATACAATAGAATTGATTAAAAGTGAATTAATTGTCAATCCTGGGGATTAAAACAAGTACGTGCATTCTCAGCACGTACTCTACCACTGAGCCACATTCTCATCCAAAAATTCAAATGAATGTAATAACAACAAATTATTTTTTCTAATTTGTTTTTTTTAAATATTTTCAGATAAGTTCTTATTGAGATGCTGTGAAAAGTTGAGCTCAATATGAGGGTTATATCCTACCATTTTGTTGAATGCAAAAACTGGAAATTACCTGTCACAATAATGGATTTGTTACTTAGTCATTAAACTTGTTTATTTCCCCAAGAGCAAAACTAATACTTCTAATTATTCTGTTTTGGGCACCACAGAGGTTTTAATGCTCTGGGGAAATATATTATAGTAATATTTTGGATGGAGAAATAAAGCAACAAAAGTTATATTTTGCAAAGGCAGGTAGAGTAAGGGTCAGTAGAATCAATTTTAGAGAACATTACATTTATAGGGGTTGAGAATCTGAACATAGATTTCATTAAAGTTCTGTGGGAACACAGTACATGTTTTCAGATTCAAACCCTTTTAACAATTACTATGTAGATAAAATGCACTGTCAAAGCCATGCAATAAATCTGCAAAATTTCAAAGAATAATTTTAATATTGGAAGTCATGTTTACCATGAAAAAAATACAGACAATATAGAACTATTAAAATGAAGGGAAAAGAGAGATAAGGGAGGGAAGTTTAAGTGGGGACAGGCACAAAAGAGTAGTTCACAAGATGGGGTTGGAGGATGGATAACTAACATGAGGATGTTTGAAAAGCCATATGGAAACTTACAATTTTATAAACTACACACACACACACACACACACACACACACACACACACACACACACAGAGAGAGAGAGAGAGAGAGAGAGAGAGAGAGAGAGAGAGAGAGAGTCATTTTTTGAGATGAAGGTGAGAACCGTGTTTAACATTAGTCTATCAAGGACAAACTCAAACTTGCCTCCTACACTACAAGCTCCCTTATACCCATTTAGGCATCTAGGCCTGTGTGTACCTAAGCACTCTACCTTCAGCAAGGGTCTGGCTCCTGAAGGGCCCTCTACATCCAAGGCTACTAGGAAGCAAATATTCAATTTGTATTTTCTACAAGAAGCACAAGCAAGGATAGTAATCTTCAAGTGGCTCACTGTAGTCCTAGGACTGGAAGGCCAAAGCAGAAGGACTACTTTTCAAGATCCGATTCAGCTCCATAGTGAGGCTCTGTTAAAAAAGCATCCAACCAACCAACCAAACAACTTATAGGATACCTAAGATCCATGGTATAAAAAGCAAGATCCCAGCCAAACTCTCATTGGCAAAATGGACTGTGAAACAAATAAGTAAGAAAGTTCCCATCACATCAAGTGGCACAAGGAAACCAGAAAGTGGAATTGTGGGTATGTCTGTAGGGTAAGTGTGCATGTACAGATGCCTTGAGGAAGGGCCTCTCAGCCTAGAGCCAGTGGGGCTGAAGTAGGTCCACAGAGAGGTCAGATTCTGCAAAGTATTTCGAGGGTAAGAACTTTGATTATGAATGTGACAGAGAGGGCTCCAAAGAGGAGTGACAAGATTTGACCCCTCCACGGCTGGGAGGGGAAGTGGGAAGCCACATGGGAAGTAGTCACAGGCTCTGTCTGGTTGACAGGTGATCAGATTACAGGTATGTTCTGAAGGGAGCCAGTAGGACTTTCTGACAGATTGACTTTCTGTGGCTGGGGCAAAATAGTAGGAGTTAAAGAGGAAACGTTTTATCATGGCTCCTGGTCTCAGGTTTCTACTGAGAGTCACCTGGCCCACTTGCTTTTAGGCCCATCCATGGTAATTTGCCTCATGGTGAACGAATGTGGTGGAGAAAAAAAAATAATGTTTGTTTTGTGGCAGCCAGGGAACAAAAGGACTTGTTGGGAAAAGCCAGAGCCCACATGATCCCATCACTTTTTAAAGGCTCTCCCTCTAATCACTGCTGCACTGGAGCCATTTCCTCACTACAGGAGCTTTGGTAAGGCAGCATGAGAGGGAACAGTCAGTGACTCCATAGTTTGGGGCTAAGTGACAGTTGGATGAAGGTTTTCTATGAAGATGGGAAGATGGCAGAATAATTCAGAACCATCCCTATGTTGCTAAGGTACTCCATCTGGCCACATGGGTCCTTTTTGTCTTTACTGTGCGAAGGGAGTTAATGATTGCTCCTATGCTGAGATGTGGGTGGGAGCTGTATCCATCCCATGCAGACAAAGAACTAAGTACAAGACAATTGTGAGATTCGTTGGTCAGAATCTCACCTGCCATGGTGGTGGCTCCAAATCAATCAAATATACATATATAATCCTTCTAAGGTGATCATGCTTATCCCAGAAGCTATAGGTTTCTAAACAAAATGCTCATTGTGGAAGAACTCCCCTTGAGTTGTTGATCATCAGTGTCCTCGAGACCTCAAAATGCAAATTATTTCTTATTGCTCTTGGTTGCCAACCAGAACTTAATTTCTGAAGGCACCACCCTTATTGATCACAGGACATGAGGGAATCAACTTGATATTAAGCCTGAAGCTTCCTCCCTGTTGGATAACTCTATTACTGTCAAGTGCAATGCAGGTCACTTCAGGGACATAGGAGGGGAGTCAACAGTCTTACACAACTCTGAATCCTGTGAACTATAATAAGGATGGCAATAGCAAGCTATGTCTTTGAGTGCAATGAATAGTATAATAAATCCAATCTCTGGTTGGATTTAAGGTCTTTTCCACAGGAGGATACACACGTCTTGGATTCCAAATCCATCCAAGAACCCATGGGTAGTGATGTCACAGACCCCAGGAGTGAACCTAGGACTAATATTTTTTCCAAACAGATAAAACATTCAACTGTCCTTTAATGTGGGAACGAATATCCAGAAGGGAGGAAGGGAGGAAGAATCATAAACCCTGGAAACAGACTCTGGAGACCAGCACAGAGATCTCAGAAATCCTACTGTATTGCACAGTAAGAAAATGCTTTTATATAGCTTTTAGATGAATGGGGAATCGACAGGACCTCTGGGGTAGGCAACCATCCCACTAGCACTGTGGGGAGGGGCCAGGCTGCTAGCACCCAAGGGGGCTTCTGTAAAAACAGGGCAAGCAGCCACTGCCCTGTTCCAGGCCCATTCTGAGGTTCTACCAGTTTGCTAGGATCCCATATTTCATGTCACATTGGATGCCAGTGGACAAGAGTACTTGTACTATTAGAGTAGTGAACCCTCTAGGCCTTACCTAGGGTCCATAGCACCCACACTCGAATATTTATATCTCACTACTCCCAAATTAAATGAGTATGGCTCTCAGATATCATCAGATAAGGTGATGGTGGTGATGGTGGTGGTGATGTGTGCATGTGTGTGTGTGTGTGTGTGTGTGTGTGTATGTGTGTGTGTGTGTGTACAGTGGATGTTGGTTAAGTGCTCAGAGTTCAGAGAATGTCTGTGAAGTGCTTAGCCACAAATTGGACATCTATATCACACTCAAATACACACACACACACACACACACACACACACAAGGCTCAGGAACAATTGTGGAAGAGGGGGTGGAAAAACGGTAAGAGCCGGATGTCAGAGTTGGCAAGAGTGAAACAATATCTTCTGACTATGACAGGCCCACTGCCATCACTAACATGTTGCAGCTGTGTGTTTCCTACAGAAGATTGTCCAACAAAACCATGCCAGGTCACACCCTAGCATAGAATGAGAAGGAGTTCATGAGCCCTTCCTCCTAAGTGAGGAGCTGGGAAGAGCTGATGGGTTCATGGGGCTGAGACTTTCTTTGCTCTTAAAATGTGTCTCCTGACAAGCCAAACCCTCCAGTGGACACCCCCTCCCCATATATATATATATATATATATGCATGGGGAGTACTAACTGGACTTGGTGGGTTACAAACAAACCAAACCAAACAACAAAAGGACAACGACAACAACAACCAAAAGACAAAAACAAAACTTTCCAAAGGACACGAAGTTGGGGGTGGGGTGGGAGGTGGATCTTGGTGTATTTAAGGAGAGGAGTTCAAGATGAGTATGATCAAAATACATTGTATGTGATTATAAAAGTGCTCAAGAAATAATAAAAATATGCTCAGGCAGGGGAATCTAGGCATAGCATGTGGTGACATACATGGATAATTTTGTGACTGCAACCAACTGTTTAGGTGGGTGTCTTAGTCAGGGTTCTGTAGAGTCACAGAACTTATGGTAGTCTCTATGTAGTAAAGGAATTTATTGATGACTTACAGTCTGTAGTCCAACTCCCAACAATCAACTCCCAACAATGGTCAGCAGCAGCTGTGAATGGAAGCCCAAGGATCCAGCAGTTGCTCAGTCCCACAAGGCAAGCAGGCGAAGCAGAGAGAGCCTTCCTTCTTCCAACGTCCTTATATGGGTCTCTAGCAAAAAGTGTGGCCCAGGTTAAAGGTGTGTGTCACCACACCTTTAATCCCAGATGACCTTGCTTGAACTCATAGATCTTCCAGTCTTAATCTTCTAGGATTCATAGCCACTATGCCACCACACCCTTAATCCCAGATGATCTTGAACTCATAGAGCTTTCTATGTTAATCCTCTGGGATTCATAGCCACTATTCCTCAAGGTCTCCCTACCAAGATTCAGGTCAGAAACTTGTATCTCTCAGCCTCCAGATTAGGGCCACAGGTGAGCCTTCTAATTCTGGATTGTAGTTCATTTCAGATATAGTCAAGTTGACAACCAGGAATAGCCACTACAGTGGGTAACAAAGCCCTTGAAAATAATTACTTCTTTATGGGTGACTCAGTGGACTCCGCTTTGCACAGCATGTAAACATTTCTCCTAAGGGTGGAAAAATAAAGGTGCCTATCCTTCCATACCACCCTGATCCAGCACAGCAGCTATGAGTTCCAGCAGATCCGTCAGGATTTTATGTTCCTAGAGTACATGGACAAAACAAATTTGAGTTGATGGATTAGAACTCTTTTAAAAAGGACACAAAGTTGGGGGTGGTAGGGAAGTAGGGGTGGATCTAGGAGGCATAAGGGGGAGGAGTAGGAGTGGTTATAAAATTACACTGCATGGAATTCTCAAAGAATTAGTCAAATATTGCAAAAATAAGGAAAAACATGGACTCACCTTTCCCTCCTAATTCCCAGAGACAGCTGCATTATGGCTATTTGCTGTATGACCTCATAGATAATTTTGGTCATTTTCCTTTTTGCAAATTTGTCTGTAGAGGAAATGAGCTGGTTCTGAGCAGGAACCCTTATTGGTATAGTGTGAAGGCTTCCTTTCTCCATGTCATGCCACAGCTGGAGTCTCTCTTAGGTTGACTCACCTAGAGACAGACCTTGAGATGAGGATTCCTGTGTACTTACTAAGGATTTATTAAGAAACTGTTCTGGGGGAAACCGATAAGATCCTGAGGGAAGCAGGCCAAAGAAGGGTAAGAAACGAAACAAAATAAGATCTTTTGTGGTTGTAAACTTTATATTTGGGATCCGTCTTCATCATAGGAGTGTGTTTCTGTTTCTATCATGTAAATAACTCTAATTATGGCTTCCCAGTATTCTATGCTATGGATACATCATGGTTAACCATTATTGATGTCCTTAAATAGGGGAATTCCAGGTTTTCATTCCTTTAAACCAATTTTTTTCTTTTATTAGATTTTTCTCTTTTTCCTTAAGTCTTTTATCTAAAAATAAACTAAAAAAGAGAAAATTGAAAAAAAAATGATTGGAAATGTCATGGGTCAAATGGGGGAAACAGTGGGGGGAGCAGGGCTGTAGTTAAGGCTCTAACCGCTCCAAGTAAGTAGTAACTCTGGGGGGAAGGGGGGGGGGGCAGCTCCTCAGTCCCTAAGTGGAGTAAGGATGCCTTGAAAAGGGGAGGGGAGAGGAGAAGAGGCTGAACTGTTACAGAAAGTAGTGAGCTACAGACTTCTGAGGGGGTTATTTTTTCAGGATGTCTCTTGGGGTAAGTCCTCAAAGGCGATGAAACCTTTCTAGCTCCAAGATGATTGGCACATTCCTACTGCTGTGGCAGTAGTTGGATGCAGACCACACAGTGAACATGGTCCTAGTAGAATTGGTACCTGTATCCTTCTGACCCCAAATAGTAGACTCAGCAGATCATGTCAAGGTCATTGATTTGAACAAGGCCACAATGCCAGTGCTAAATCAGCAGCTGACTTCCCCTGTGGCTCAGGCCCCAGGTTATTCTGTTTTCCAGGTCAGATCACTGGAGTGCCTTAGAGAGTCCCCCTTAGGACACATCTTCCTTTTGCCTAGCATTCTGGATCTAGTTCAACCGGCTTAGGTAGTTTAAGGCCTGAGTGAAGTAATGTCACACTTCACAGAGACATAATTTGCACAAATATGCATCATCGGAAACAGAACACTGAGGGATCAGTTGGTTCTCATAGCTGCCCTGGATCAGGGTGATAAGGTGAGGGTAGGCACCTTTATGCTTCAACCTGAAGAGGAACTTTTCAGTTCTATAGAAACCAGAGCCTATTTAATCCCCCAGAAAAGAGGTAGTTGGTTTCAAGTACATACCCCAAATAGCTGCTCAAAGTCATAGAATTGTCTGCATATATTGAGAGGTTAAAATTTCCAAACAGTACAATGAGAGGTTAAAATTTTCAAACTGTGCTGTAAGAGTTTGGCCGTCAGTTGAACTTAATGGGAGACTAGCTCCCAGGACTTAGAAGAATGGGAGAATAGCTCCCAGGACTTAGAAGAATGGGAGACTAGCTCCCAGGACTTAGAAGAATGGGAGAATAGCTCCCAGGACTTAGAAGAATGGGAGACCAGCCCCCAGAGTTTAGAGATCAGAACAACCTGAGCCAAAACAATTGCCAGGTGGCTAGCGTGCTTATCAGAGACTACCCTGTACTTTCCTCTGCCT
>JADRCD010087236.1:0-12252 GCA_019843815.1 Montemys delectorum | reverse complement strand
TCCTCTCTCCCTCTCTTGGATTTTTTTTGGATTTTTAAGAGCGTTTCTCTGTGTAGCCCTTGGTGTCCTGGAGCTTGCTCTGTAGACTAGGCTGGCCTCGAACTCAGAGATCTGCCTGTCTCTGCCTCCTGAGTACTGAGTTTAAGGGAGTGTGCCACTACCACTGGTTCAAACTAATTTTCAGTTATAATAGGCTTATTAAATAGTAAGTTTCCATGGGGCTCCTACATTTTGGTTACCTCTTCTTCCTCTTCCTTGTCTGTCCACCCCCTCCCCCGTCCTTAGACCATTGTAACCCCAGTATTCTCCCTCTCATTGCTTCTATCCAATGTATTCTACCACCTCCTTACTCTAATGCCCCACTTTTATCTCATCCTTTTAATTAGTGTATTGAAATGTGTAGCTAAGTCTAGCCTGATGGGGCTGCTGGAGCATCTGCTTTCATCTTAAAACTCCAGTAACATATTTCCCTTCAATTTGAGGTAAAGATGGTCAAGCAAGCAGACAGTTGTAATGGAAGGAACAGTCTGTGAAGAATCACTTTTTGCCACAGAACTTGATGAGTGGGTCACACAGTTGTGGGTGTTTCAGGGATGGAGGGATGGTTGTGAGGGGGAGGCCTCCTGCCTGCACTGGAACTACTTGGAGAAGGTATATAGTCTTTTCCTTGAGGCAGCTTCTCTTCAGTTTCACTGTTCATTCTAAGCTCGCCCAGCCTTTGATCATTGGACTTGCTTTTCAGGCTCTTCAGTCTACTGTTTGCTTCTTGCAACCATACCATTGTAAAGTGGAAGAGTCAGCCTAGCTCGGAAGTGAAGGGTGTGTGTGTGTGTGTGTGTGTGTGTGTGTGCGTGTGTGTGACTGTGTGTGTGTGTGTGCGTGTGCGTGTGTGTGTGTGTGTGTGTGTGTGTGTGTGTGTGTGTGTGTTCTGATTGGGACAGAAATCTGCAGACAGACCCAACTATCCTAGTTAGGGTAACTATTGCTAAGATAAAACCCCACAACAAAAGCAACTTCATGAGGAAAGGATTTACTTGGTTTATACTTCTACACAGCTGTTTATAATCAAAGAAAGTCAGGACAGAGCAGGAACCTGAAGGCAGGAACTGATGCAGAGGCCATGGAGGAGTGCTGCTTACTGGCTTGCTCATCATGGCTTGCTCAACCTGCTTTCTTATAGAACACATAACCAAAGGCCAGGGATGGCAACACCCAAAAGGGGCCAGCCCTGCCCCCACATCAGTCACTAATTAAGAATATTCCTTACAGGCTTTGAGATAGCCCAGTCTTATGGAGGCATTTACTTAGTTGAGGCTTCTTTCTATCTGATGACTCTAGATTGTATCAAGTTGACATAAAACCAGCAGCACACCAAGCATATCCTCCACTGAAGGAATTGCTTGTGCCCAGTTTTTAGATAGACATAGAACCTAGAGCTTTCTCAGTTTTCTGCAGTTTTGCACCAGTGTGTGTGCATGTATGTGTAGATGTGCATGCCCTGTTTGTGCCTGTGAAGGCCATGGGCCTATATACTATGCCTTCCTCAATTGCTCTCTAACGTATTTATTGAGACAGAACCTCTCACTGAAACTGGAGCTCACTGATGGCTGGCCAACAAGCTCCAGCTATCTCTGGCTATCAGTGCATTACTGTTCCTGGCTTTTTACATGGATGATATTGATCTGAACTCAGGTCCCAATGTTTGCTCAGGTCTCACTGAGCCATATCCCTAGATCCCTTCTGCAGCTTTTAAAAATGTGTCTTGTTCATTTTTATGCAAGTGACCTACTGACTTTCGTTTAATTTTTAGCTTAAAAATGTGTGTGTGTGTGTGTGTGTGTGTGTGTGTGTGTGTTTGTGTATGAGAAGATGGGGGTGGGGGAGAACACCACACTGGATCTGGTCTATATGCTTGTGGAGGAGTACTGGGATTACAGATGCCCACTATGGCATCTGTTTTGTTCCATGGGTACAAGTCCTAGGGATTGAACTCAAAAGTTAGGCTTGTATTGTTCAAGCCATATAAGCCTGATAAGTAGTCTCCACCCCCACCCCCAGCTTGCTATATTTCTTCTAGTTATTGTTATTACATTATTATTATATCGCTACTCACCGTCTGCTCAGGAGTCGTTCTAGCTGCTTTGTGAGGATTATATTACCTGGAAGGTTTCTAGGTTCTCTGGTTCTTAGTTGGTTGTGACCAATGAGAAGCATGCATAAGAGTTTAAGGGGGAGGGAGCAGGGTGAGGCTGGGTATCTGACTCATCTCAAATCTCTCTTTCTAACTCAACATTGGCAGTGTTTGTGTAACTGACTTAGCAGAAAGGAAGATGTTCTAAAGAGACCTGTTGTGTCTCTCAATCTGATTATCAGACTGTTGAAACAGTGGACCCCAAAGAAGTGGGAATTTACCTAGGAATCTCCTGCCGGGAAGAGGGAGAGGCACCATACAGAGGGGGGAACTTGTCTCCCAGAAGGAGGTTTCACACAGTTCTAACAAATTGTCAGACTGCCTTACAGGATGAAGCTGAAGCCCAGACAATGAATGATGGGCCAATGGTGGGCGGGATCACACCTTGGCTGGGACTACTTAGATGCGCAAATCCTTGGCCCTCTATTTAAACTTTGATCCCACTTAAGAACCCTAAAAGCTGACTTGGGGGGGTTTCCCTGCTGGATCTCTTTGTCCCTCTTCTGAATGTGAGCACCCTGAATAAATCTTTTCTTGCTTTCCACTTTTAATTTGGTTCCTTTAATCAGCTTAGTGAGGACAGGTGGCCAGATCTGACTTGGGGCACAGGCTGTGACCCCCAAGTTTGATAACAGTAGTAGCATTTCTGTATGCACAGCTCCTGTCTGGCCGGTTTTGGCATAGTTGCCTTGCTGAATGGGGGCAAAGCCTCTTGCTCCCAGGGCTGGTTCAGGGTGGAGCTTGTATAAAGCTGCTGGATACTACATCTTGCCTTGTGGTGTTCCTCAACACCTCAACCCGGCCTCCACCTTTGTAAACAGTCTACCCTTAGAGCTACTTCAGTTAAATTTTCAGAGCATGTGAATGGCCCCTGCTGGGTCCCAGACATGTGCAATTTAATTTTCTTGACTAAGTTCAGCAAAAGACTTTTGAGGCTTAAATTTTCATCCACCTTAATAGCTTTTCCTTCTAGCTTTGTCTTCCCCGGAAACTTGCTGAACAAACTTTTCTTGCTGTCTAAAGCCAGCCAAGTCCACACTGCACTGGGCTACTAACCAAGGAAGGGGATTTGAAAAGCCAACACTTTAAGCTGGGATCACATTGCCTGCAAGAGTCTGCCGTCTACCTTCTCCATTCAGGAATTGTGGGAAAGCAAGTTAGAGAATCATTCGAATGGGGGCGGGGGGAGGTGAGTAGAATGAACCTAGGAAAATGGTTGAGCCACAGTTATAACCTGGCCCATTGTATATATTCATCAGACTTACTGGGGAAAAGGCTGCTTAGGACAGATTGAGAGAAGGAGTCCAGCTTGTTACTACAGAGTTCCCTGAAGACTGGCATCAGTGGAGGGGGACACTTGTAGAAGACACTGCCGATGCTGACTGATAGCCACCTGACTAGATCTCATTGGCCAGCATCTCCTGTTCCCATGTGACTGAATTCTGATCAGTGGAATGTGGGTAGAGATGATACCCAGCATTTCTACTATTGACTTCCAGACTTCCAGAAACCTTATATGTTGAGAGTGGCAGCATCATATGATGGAAAGACTCTTGTGGAGACGTGACCATATGAAAACCAGGCCCTTCTTGGTGGTAATATATTGTGGGTGTGTGAACAAGAAACTTTACTGTTTAGGACACTAGAGGTAGGAGTTAGAATAGTCAGTCTACCCTGACTAATACAAGAGTGGGCTCCAGAAGAAGTGACCAAACCCACATACACATGCATACAGTTATTCAACCAGCTATGACTCGGCAAATTATAGTACTAGCTAGCCCATTTTGATGTTTTCTATAAAGGTAAGCTGTGAGCTCTTGAAAAATGCTTGTTTAGATCAAGAATACATATGTCTAACTTCTCTTACCTCCACCAGGCAGCTCAGTCTGATTTATCAACTAAAAAAAAGTTGTAAAATTAGTTTGGCCTGATTTGTGTGTAGTGAATCTATGATTATATCTCCTGATCCTCCCTCTTTTTTTTTTTTTAAACTCTCTCTAATAGTCAACTTAAATTTCTTTGTAGAAAACGTCCTCAACTTTATGGTCCCATAACTCTTGAAAAATCTGCTTTTCTCCAATTTTTTTCCTTTTTAGAAAACAAAACATTTATTCTCTTTTAGCAAATTTGGCTTCCACAAATGTAGAAGAATACGAACTTCTCTACTACTTCACACAAAGTGCCAGAACTTATGACAAATTAACTCCATTCACTCTCTCTTACTGTAATAACTTACACTTACCCAGTTATGCGCCAGTGTTCTCAACAGTGTGTACTTACGGATACAATGATTACTCACCCAAGTCTGCTAATTTATCAGCCCCATTCTGGGACTATGGGATGGCTCAGCTGGAAAAGTATTTGCCTCAAAAGCATGACAATCTGAATTCCATTCCTAAGACTCATGTAAACTTGCCAGTCATAGTGGCCTACCTTTATAATGCTAGCCATAGGAAGGTGGGGACAGGACAATCCCTGAGGCTCACTGCCCAGGCAATGTTGAGTACCTGGTGAGCTACAGATCCTATAAAAGACCCTGTTTCAAAAGAGGTAGACTGTCCTCCAGACAATGACACTTGAGATCGTCCTCTGTAACAGCTCTCCCCACACTTGGATGTACACACACATGTGATGCATGCACACATGCAGATGCACATAAAATAATTCAAATATTCTGGAGTTTTGGAAAAGTGATGCACAAGGAGGCCATTCCATCAAGGGTTGCTTACCTTCTGTGAGGCACAGCTAGGATTCTAACTCTGCAGTCAGTGGCCACCCATGACTGCTTCAGTTGCTGCTGACATCTAGTCTGTGTTTGGTTTGTTCTGACCATTCTCTGCTTCCTTTCTCACACAATTATCTGTACTGTGCCTTCCCAAGCAGTATCCCGGTGAATGCAGATGAGGTTCTGCAACTCAGCAAGATTACATGACTACTCAGGGGCCAGGAAGTCCAGGCCACTGAGCAATATAAGCCAAGTGCCTCACTACCAGAGGGATGAAGGGGATGGAAAGATCCATGGCTCTCTTGCCTCTGCTCAGCCCTGACATCCTGGAGCCTGATAAAGCAACCTTCTTGGACACCCATTCAGTTGCTACCTGGTAACTTCGCTTGGAACACTGGAGGGGGGGCAAAGGAGAGGCAACACGCCTGCAATGTAATTAACACTATAACAACTTGTTTCCCCCTTGGAGAATTACACCATTAGCTGCTTCAATTGTGCATGAAATATAAATTACATTACTCGGAGGCATCATGTCGGAGCAGACGCGATGCTAAGTGACGAGGCTCTCCAGGGTGCATCCCCCTCCCCAGCCAGCGGGTCAGAAGGAACATGGCCCCCAAGGCTGAGTGCCAGCCCATCAGTCTGTCATCTCCTTGGCTGTTCTAGCCTAGAGAACCCACTATGGAGAATTGTTCCTGAGCTCTATTGGGCATCCTAGCATTATTTTTCTATTCATTCATTGGTTCATCATTCCAGACTTTTTTTTCTCTTCCCCAGTCCCCCACCCACCCCACACAAGCAGAAAACAGAAGGTATTTTTTTGCTTTTTAGTATGTGCAAGTGTATACATGCTTGTTTATATCCTTGTGTGCATGTCTGTGTGGGTACCCATTATATTTATTTGTTCATTTTAAAATGCCTTACTATTATTAGAGTATGTATGTTTGTGAGTGTGCACGTGTGTGTGTGTGTGTGTGTGTGTGTGTATATGTGATGTATGAATGTGGGCATGCATGTACCACAGCATGTGCGTGGAGGTTAGAGGGCAACTTGTGGAGTCGGTTCTCTTCTTCCACCTTTGTAATCTGTTCCTGAAATAAAACTCAGGAAATCAGCCTTGCAGGCCATATATGCTCTTTGCCTTCGTAACTGTCTCTTGTTCAGGGGCGCATATTTGAACAGGCTGGAGGAGTCAGTCCAGAAGATGAAACCCTTGCCAGAGCAGTGTAAAGAGGATGGGCAGCTTCACCTGAAGATGGGTGGAGGTAGTCCTTCACCATTGGGTCTAAATGACTTTGAGTTTGTAGAAAATACTGCCAATCCCACCCTGACCTCCCCACCCCCATCAGACCCACACAGCTCCCTGATTTCTACAGCATCAGCTCTCTGGGCATGATCATTAGCCAGCTTGAGAGCCATGCTGAGTGTGAGCAGCGCTGGTTTGGGAGGGTGCTGGGAAATGAGATACCTGGTTTCCATCCATCATCCCTCTTGAAGTACATACAATAAAGGGACTTTCCAAACTCTGGTGACTTAAGAAGATTCCATTGCTTTCTAGGTGACGTGGGCTAATTTGTGTCTCTTTCCATTCTGGGAAAGGAAGTGACATCAAGGGTGATCAGCAGTGACCACCAAAGTGACTTTTAAGAAGCTGTTACTGTTCAATCTTTGGGCCACTCTTCTCAAACCCTGGTGCCTGGTCCCATGGGAATACTAGAGAAGGCTGCCCTTGGGTGCTGTTAGCAGCTGCTGGGAAGGCTCAGAGCCAGCTCCTCTCGCCAGAGCCCATGTTAACGGGCAGGCAGGAAGTTTGGAAAGCAAGCCTGAAGCTGCAGGAGAAATTTGGGAAAATATCGTGCAATTACCCTAATGACAGCTGTACAAATCACACAACCGCTCCTCAAATCCCCTGCCTGCAAGCAGAGCCAAAACCCACATATGGATTCAAGGAGACCTGCAGAGGGCTGCAGGGTGGGGGAGGGAGAGCCAACAGACTCCAGGGGCTCTGCTTCTGCTGGGAAGGAGAAGGCTGCTCCCTCAAAGTCCTCTCCAGCTCTGCCCTATTCAGAGCAGGCCCTTCCTATGGCAATTCTTCCATCTGTCTGTCTCTTCCTAGTTTCCTCCCTCCTCCCACTTCCCCTTTCTCTCAGCCACTCCCAGTCCCAGAGACACTGAACAGGGGCTCATAGGATAGGGTGACAGCTGGGGGCTGTTATTGTCCTGGCCTGGGAAACTTTCTCCAGTCTCTAAATCCAAATATTTTCTTGGCCGAGATCAAGCCTAGGATTGAGCCTGTCATTCTGCATTTTCTCCTTTCTCAGGGAGCTGTCTGTCCTCCCACAGCCCGGGCACAGTCACCACTAACCGGATTCCCATTCTCATGGAGCTACTCACGGTGAGAAACTCCAGATCTGCTGGATGGGAACAGGATGTTGCTGATTACCCATCTTGGCTGCGCTACAGATCCCGCAGTAGGTTTCTAATCATTGTAGGGGTGGGGACCGACTGTTCTTCAACTGTGTGATTACAAATGCAAGGTGTTTAGGTAAGGTATTGGCATGCCCATTACACAGAGTGGGAAACTGGGGTTTAAGAGGCACAGATGCAGTCAGTAGATGTCTCTCGGGCTGTGGATTCTCTACGGGTGGTATAAACTAGAGTAGGTTGTCCTTCTTGGCCTGCAGGTACCAAGGTCATGGGAGAATAGGAGACAGATAGTGCTCTTGCTTTGTGGGTCTAGAAGAGTCAGAGTTACAGAGAGCAAACCCTGTGGGAAAGCAGAGTGAGAAGTGCTCCTGGGGAATCCGGAACAACCTCCTGCAAAGGAAAGACTAGAGGAGGCAAACTCGGGCTGTAACCTCCCAAGAACAGTTATTGCTTGCCTGAAGATTAGGTCAGCTGGAAAGACATTAAAGGCCACTGCTCTAGTGAGGATTCTGAAATGAACCATTTTCTCAAGACGCAGGGCCTTCTAATGGAAATCATGACAACAAGGGCTACTATTTTGAGAAAAGTTACTCAGTGGCAGGCTTGGGTCCAAATGCTTTATGCTCACGCTCTCCTTAGCTGAAAGGGTGCTTGTTACAGCTATGGCCTCTGTGGCTCAACTGCCTTGGGTTCTAATTAGAAGACCTTGGGCTAGTCACAAGACCCCCACCTACCTCCTGCTTTGCCTGGAGATTGAAGTTACAAATCGTTTTCACCTCAAGGGATTATAGAGGGTTAGGAGCATTATCATATGTGAAGGGCATGGAAAGGGGGTGGTGTTCAAAGTGTGGGCAGTGACTAGTGTCATCATCACTCCCAGGGTTCATTAGAAATGTGGTATCTCAGTACCTCCTCCACATCCTGTATACTTAATAGTTCCCTGGAGGCTCGAGTGTGTGTTGGAAGCCCTGGACAGTAAGAGTGCCAGGACCACGGGAAGTGCTCTCTGCTCTCTAGCTGTCATTAGTGTGATTATTATTCCATGTGATCCTGAAGCATGCTCACTACACGGCAATTCAGAGCTGGTCAAAAGCCTGACTTGGTTCCTATAACCAGGTTTCTGGGCAGGGAAAGTGAGCTTGAAATCTCTTGGGGTTGCCAGTACTGAAGTTCACAGCCCTGTGTAAACTAGGGTGGGTTAATCACTCTCAATGGTGGTGACTTCTTGGTGCTGGTATCCTTGCTACTGAGTGGTACACTATTATTACCAATTGCATTGTAAAACACATTAAGGGGCTGGGAGAATGTGGCTCAGTTGGTAGAGCACTAAGCTAGTACGAACAAAGCCCTAGGTTCCATCCCCAGTAGGATATAAACTCATGTGGTCATGCACTGTAGCTGCAATCCTAGGAGGAGAGAGGAGGATCAGAAAGTCAAAGTCATCTTTTACAGCACAGGGAGTTTGAGGCTAGCCTAGCATATCTTGAGACTGTCTCAAAACCAAACCAATCGAAACAACTGTAGTTAGGTTGCAGGTAAAATTGACCACTAGTAAAATTTGGTGGCCTTACGTTCATCTCATGGGCACTGGAAGTTACACCATTATGTATTATTAAAATTTTTAATAATCACTCTTTAAGGGAAACTCCATACCAATGAGCAGTCCTTCCCTCTCTGCCACCCACCCACCCTTGCCAAAAATGAAATAACTTTCCATGGAATTGCTTATGCTAGACATTTCGCATGAACGAAATGGATAATGACTTTCATTTCATATCATGTTTTGTTTTATTGATTGCTGTGTACTTCGGGAGCAGGGTGCACATGGCAGGATGTACATGTGGAAGTTGGAGGACAGTTCTGTAAAATGGATTCTTTCCTTTCACCTTTACATGGGTTTGGGGTTGGAACTCAGGCTGTCAGGATTGTGTGCTCAATAGTTCCACTGGCTGAACCATCTGGCTGGGCCTTAGCATCTCATTTTGAAAGCTTAGCTGAATGGTAGCATGGATGCGAATTCTCTTTCTTTTCGTAGCTGACTGATATTCCATTGCATATACAGACCAGTTTTGCTCATCCATTTATTAGCTGCTGGGCATTTAGGTTGTTACGAACAACACTACTACTGGAAGCCCCTGCTTTCTGTCCTTTACATATGTGGGAGGCTACTAGATTCTGTGGTAATTCAACCTTTAACATGATGAGGAAAAAAATGATCCTTAGCCCTATACTCCCAATCAGCACTGAAAGATTGTTCAGATTGGAACAATCCTGGGTCTTGCCTCGGGCTTCTGGGTTGATGTGGAGCTCTGTCCAGGCTAGTGAGCCTCTAATTTATTTCTTCCCTACATTTCCATGCAGACACACTGTAGGATGAGACAACTCTACTCTGTTACTCAGTCACACTGAAGAAAATTCAAGTGGACATAGAAGCTGCACAGGTTGTCTAGAAGTGTGTTGAGTTCCCTGAGGGTGAGGTCTGTCTAGATGACTTCAACGTCAGAGCAGGCAGCAATTGGAGAAGGGGAGAGAGAGCCCCTCTCCAGATCCAGTCTTGGTGAAAGAGGAGTAACGTCACAGCTATGGGCTAAGAGTCTATCTGATTTTAAGGGGCAAGGGTATCCCTTGGTAGGGCAAATGCCAGAGTGGCAATGCTGAAGCCTATCATGAGCTTTACAGCTGGTGAATGCTGGATACTTAGGGTATGTTGCCATTCAGAGACTAACTAATAACCTAGGTCACCCTCCGGATACTATCTACGGCCCCCATCAAGGAACAACTTTAGAGGAAAGCCAATATGAAAGCAGCAGGGTGGAGCTGAAACTCTGACCCAGACTATAGTAGTGAT
The DNA here is from genome assembly GCA_019843815.1 of Montemys delectorum. Classification (NCBI taxonomy): domain Eukaryota; kingdom Metazoa; phylum Chordata; class Mammalia; order Rodentia; family Muridae; genus Montemys; species Montemys delectorum. The sequence continues at coordinate 2,061 of JADRCD010087236.1, read as the reverse complement.
CAATGATCTATGCCTCCCCCAATTGTGGGAGGGGAATTGATTCTCTCAGGTTAGAAGCTTGGCAGGGCCTAAAGAAGCAAGAAGAGAGAGGAGGAGGTGAGGGGAGGGAAATGTGGCAAATGGAGGAGGGGTGAAAGGAGGCAGGCCAGGTGAACAAACAGATGTGGCTACCTAGGTTGCTGTCTGGTGAGCTAGGAGAGCAAGGGGCAGAGGACAGAAAGACAGCTTCCAAGTGCTCTCTGCTCCTGTTCCCACTCCTAAGCCAGCTGCATAAGAATATTCTTCCTCTCTCCATACAAACACTAGAGCCTTCACCTCCATTGTGCACTGAAGCCCAAAGTGGGGCCCTTATCTGCCCGCCCCTCCCACCAACCTGTACCTGTTGCCATGGAAACTATCTCCGGGGTAAGGTGATCTCTCTCTACTTGCAACCTCCCTGCTTTCAGCACCAATCAATCAATCCCCCCACCCCAACCCCATCTCCAAGGGGGAGGTCCTACGGGAGGGTAAGGAAGGAGAGAAATTAAACACAGGAAAAAGAACAACAGCAATGAAAAATGAGCAAAGAGAGGGAGTGATGTAATTCTGGCCATTGATCAATTCCCTTTGTCCCTCTGGTGACCATATCCTTCCAGTGCAGAACTCCTAGAGGCAGAAGCGGCTCTTCTTGGGGGGCATTTCCAAGTCTTCTAGATGGACCAGGGAGGCCTGCTAAGCTTAAGCTGTAAAGTAATGAGAACTTTTACTATTCATGCCCCAACCCCAGAAGGAAGGTTGCAGGAATAACAGATCAATCCAGTTGTGGGTAATTCGAGATGGGCTGGAGCTTACATGCCAGATTCAGCAAGGTCATAGCTGGGTTGATCACTGAGGATTTATTTACTATGGCACATTGTATGTTGCACAAATGGCTGAAATAATAGTTTTTACCCTGCATACTCTTCCAGGAACGGATTTCACCCCATTAAAAGATGGAGTCTGTGTTCCCCTTCCTTTTAATGTAAGTGGGACTTTGGGCTGTCTCTCTCACAAACACTGTAATGTTTGTGAAAATGTGAGACAAACACTGTAGGGCACCAGGCGGTGGGGAAATAAAGGGGTGGGAGAGACTAGTGTCCTGCCAGAGCTCGGGGAGACTGCCGTGTTAGGCCACCATAATTCTGCTGGGGGGGGAGGGGCAGCCTCAGCTCCTACTCGCAGGCACTACAGCTGGGTACCTCCGGAGAGCCTGAGCTGGGGTCTCTGGGCCACACGGAGGCTAGAGAGGACAGGTTCTCATTCTTGGACATCCCAACAGACCCTCAGGTGGACTCTGGCCTGGGGCCAAAGGGAGAAGGGTAGCTCTGGCAGTTTACTGCAGGGAGGAGAGAGTCTAGCTAGCTCAGGCAGCTAGCTCCGTGGGCTGCTTGGTTTGGTTGGCAGCAGTGGTGGAGGCTTTCCTGTGGGAGATTAGATGCGGCTCTTTAAGGGAAGGCCTAAGCCATTGTTCCAGCACAGCGAGTCTAGATGAAAGGAGGCAGACCATGGTTTTTATTGTAGAAAGAAGAGAGAGAGAACGTAGAAAACTAGAGACCGGCCACAGCCACATGGAGAGAGGGGAGAAAGGAAGAGGAGAAGGAGGGTGAGAGGTGAGAGTAAGAGCAAAAAGTTAAGAGTAAGAGATTAAGAGAGAGGAGGGGTCAAGTAGCGCCTTTTATAGTGGGCTGTGCTATCTTTCTGTAGAAAGTTCTACAAGGGATGGAATAGTAAAGCTATAGCCCCAATAGATGTCTGACACCACAAGTCCTCCTACTCCATTATCCTGTGGCTAGACAATGCCCCAAGCTCCCAATATTCTGTCTGGATTCCACTCCCACAATCACCTGACCACAGCCAGGTATGGCCCACTCCATAGTTACCTGGGGACAGAAAAGTAGCCCAGCCCACTATACAAGGGTCTGTTTTCCCCTCCTCTCTCTTACTCTCAACTTCTTGCTCTCTCTTACTCTCACCTCTTGCCCTCCTCCTCCTCCTTTCTCCCCTCTCTGCACATGGCCATGGCCAGCCTCTACTTTTCTACTT
>JADRCD010087235.1:0-16140 GCA_019843815.1 Montemys delectorum | reverse complement strand
ACTTTACCTTCACTGTTTGGGATGAAAGGTGACTACTAAAGTCATGTCTGTCTGTATTCCAACCAGGAGGATGAAAGGTGTGTACTAACAACTCAACCATACCCTAACTAGAAAGAGGTTGACATATCCTGTAACAGTAATCCCTGCTCCTGTGTGCTGCATAATAAATATGCTGAGGTTCTGTCTTGCCTAGGTAGCCAACTGCAAACTATCCTGGCTTTAATGTCTGTCTGTATGTCTATCCTGTTTTAATTTCCTCTCAATATTGAGTCAGGGTTCCAAGATCCAAGCCATGCATGTTGAGAAAGAGTTAAAATACAAAACAATGTAAACCGTGTGTGCCCAATGCATACATGACTGGATATGTTAGTACAACTCAGTGTTATGGTTTCTCTTTCTCACTCAGATCTGTACTTTCTGCTGACCTTCCAACAAGACAGAAACATATCCTACACTTCAAGAACTCAGAATAATCCTAATTCCAGAAATAAATTGAAAAAAAAATAGCTTACCAGTAATTTGAATTTTGTAAATCCTACTTTTCAGAAAAAAAAAAAAAATGGCTTTTGCAGCAAAATTACTGGGAACTTTGGAAAGCAGGAAACTTGTTAGAAATGCTCTTAAATCAGTTTTTCCACACATAGGTAGAGGCCTAAAACTATTAACAAAATCAGTGACAGGAGAAAGGCCAAAGTCTTCTAAGAATGACTGTGGGCAGGTATATTACTACTTCCAGTAGTGACCTGAGCACTCAAATTGGTAAAAGAGCAGGTGACAAGTGCCCAACAGTTACAGGAGCAGACATTAGAAATATCAGGAAGAACATCACTAGATAAGAGCAGTCATCAAGAAGTCATACTCCATTCCTAGGGCAGTAAGAATTCTCCCAAATTCTGGAAAGAAATCATCATCAGGGAAATATGCCTAATAAACCAGACATGTGCTTTCCAGTGAATTTGAATATCTAAAGCTGACAGTAAAAATAACTTTCGTTCAAAGAGAATAGAGTACTATTTTGTAGACATCTTGCCTTGCAGGTAGTAATTAATATCTGCTTGGCTGTGAAAAAAAACAAAATTATGTGTGAAGCACATCAGAAGGAAAATAAACAAGTGACTAATGTGTCACTGGGAAGGTGACATTTGAGTCAACGTTTAAAGATAAATAACAGCAAACATGGCAGCAGGAGGAGCATTGTGAAGCTGGAAGTAACACTAATATAATTATTTGGCCTGGGTTTTATCAGCAGTTCACCAGTGTATTGTGGAAATATGACAATTCACAAGCGACTGGAGATGCAAATCTGAGAAGTGAATACAAACACATTGAAGGGTAAGGTCAATTGTGTCCAACTGCCCTGGTCCCAAAAGCATGGTCAAACTAGTTCTGTGGTTTTTGGTTTCTGTCAGAAAGACCATGAGATTAAAGTGTTATTGATTTTTAAAAATAAATGTTTCTTTGCCTATTTTAATCATAAGAACTTAACAGAAAATTTCAAATCTACATTATACAAAAAAAAAAAAATCACATCAGCCTGAATGTTTAAGTAGATAAGTAAATCCCTCCTTCTCTTTAGTCAATTGTACAACATTGGTAGAAATGGAAAATAGCATCAGTTGTGAGACTTTTCAATTGTGAAATTGATATTACTTTTCATGTGAACCTTCCATTAAAAATACATTGAAGATGTTTATTTTAATTTCTATTTTGTTAGATTATGTATGAAAAAGAGCCAATAAAAAGAAACATCTTAAGGATGTTCTCGGTAAGATTTGATAATGTGAAGTAGATTGAGAGCTAAAGGGTGAGAACTCACACTGGAGTTTAATAAGTCTAAATATACAGGCTCCATGTTTTTTTTTTAATTCTTAAATAAGTCCTATGAAAATGTACAGAACATGAACAACCAGTACAGTTACTAATCATAACCCACAAGAGTTAAGAAGGGCTTCATAGAGAGTTGAAATAGATTTAAGATAAAGAGGCTGTGGATATAGCTAACACCATGCTTGGTTAGCATTTGTGAATCTCTGAGTTTGGTTACAAGTATCACACAAAACTTGGGATGTACATGCAGGAAGATCAAGACAAAGTTATACTTGGTTGCATATTAAACTGGAGGGCAGCCCACACTAGTAATCTTGTCTCAATGAATAATAATAAATAATAAATATATAAACATGAATGTAAAATGGAGCCTACATGGCATAAGCAATATTATTTTTAAGACTCATAAAAATAAAGTAGTTAGGAGTATTAGCAGTTTATGACAGTATTATTATATTCTGTTTTACTTGTTATAGTTTGGTTTTGGGCTCACTGCTAGTAATTTTGTTGAATGAGAAGTCAACATGCAAGTAGTACTTTATGAGTAAATGTTAGATTGGGTGTCATAAAGCATTTATATAAGCAAGAAAGCATCTAGTACTTAGTGTCCAGAAATGCATATTTTTCTAGTCAAATTAAGATGAGCAAAACCAGACAAACAAATATATAAATACATTAGCATAATTGCCCTGTTCTCAAAGATTTGGGAAAATCCAATAGAAATACAAATAATATTTATGTTTGATATCATTTTAATATTCATATAACTGCTCAGTCAACTGAAAAATTTACAATGAATAACAATAGATTTGAGGATGATAGTAGCTGCTGCTAGTGTTTATTACATGAGGGATTTGTTAACTTTTCTCAGGGATGTAACCAAATATCTGGTACAAACAATTTATCTTAGGAAGATTTAACCTGTATATAATGGATAACAAGGCATGGTACTAGAGCAGTTCTTGGCAGTGACAGGAAGAAATATGGACCAAGAAGCAAAGATGTAATTTGGATAAGCCAAACTATAAATCACAAGTACCATATGCCTAGTGGTACATGTTCAATTAGATCATACCTCTTAAAGATTTTTGCAAAATCCCAAAATAACTCCCTTCTGGAGACCAAGTATTCAAATACATGAACTTCAGGAGCACAGATTATATTTTGCATTCAAATCCTAACACTGTGGCCTTAGCCCTATATAGTTTCATGGACATCTCTTAAAGCAAAAATCCATACAACTTAACAGTTTCAACACATTTTAATATATGAAGTCTCTTCTAATATTCAAGACAATATGTTATCTGTGGTCCTCCATAAAGTCAAAACAGCTAGCTTACATACAATGGCATGAGGCATATATTCACTTTCCTAAAGGGACAAATGTAGTGAAGTTACAGGACAGAAAATTCAGATATGAACAATATTTAACTCCAGAGGGATGAAGACTAAACCTTGAAACTCCATGTCCAGCATACAGAGCTGCTGGTGACATCTTCTGGGCTCTGAAAAGCATATGTGTCCCTACCTCACCAGTACGGAGACTTTGAATACATTTGACCTCTCACTTGAATCATTTCAATATGCCTTTCCAGAAAAGGAGGTTGACAAAACTTGACGTGTGCATGCATTAAAATCAAACGTAACCTCTGCATTTGTAGCCAAAATCATTGAAGACTTAAACATAAGAACTGAAATTATGAAGGCTGTAGAGCACCTGTGATAGGCATTTCAAAAAGAGTAATATTAGTGTGAAAAGCTAGGACGGCAGGAAGAAGGGAATAATATGACACATTTATTGCCAGTTGAACCTAACATTTTCCTGTAGCATTAATTATCATTCTGACAGAGTCTCAATTAGAATGAATTTTACAACATATCATAGAGAGAGTTTTTCTTTAGCTACTGTTCATAAAATACAAAGAAGCATACAAAATATGGACTCTCCCTTTTAAAACTTATTTTAATTTCAGCATGTTTCTTATTTGCTTTGTATTTGTCTGTATTCGTGACACGGTTCAAGAACTTAGTAATAATATATCCCTAAAGTTCAATATCAGAAAACATAAAAGTTTGCAACAATAATCTAACAGTCTCTCAGTTCTTTTAACGTTTGTGAAAGACTCTTCAGTCGACAGGACACAGTTTTGAGTATTAAAGAACCTGGTAGAGTCATCTCAGGAATAGAGACTCCCTAGAGATGAAAGTCAGGTATGGGCATGAAAGCCAAGAATGCATATTCAATTTAAAGCAAATTAGGTATATAAAATATATTCTACAATGCAACATGATATTATGATTTTCTAAAGCATGTAGGCAGTGGGAATTTTCTTCTTTGTAACTGTGAATCACTACCTTTTTTATAAGTATATCATATCACAAACCTTGAATGACACAGAAAACTCTGAAAACTGTTACAAAATTCTGTTCTAAGGAGTTATTACATGTTTCTTTTTCTGACACGTACACTGAATTTAAACTGTGATTGGCAGGCAGCCTAGCAGAGACTGTAAGTTATCGACTACAAAATAAATCCCCATTCTTTCTGCCATAATAGAAGTGCCACGTGTAACAAAGTCCCCTTACACTGTATATTCTCTCACTACTAGACAGAGAAAGAGGTAACTATTTAACTGTAGTGTACATCTAAACTAGTTCAAGTGTTTGAATGCAAAAGGAGTGTGTGTCACTCCAAACCTGTACTCTTGTGTTCACAATCTCTTATATCTTTCTGGGATACTGTTTACTTGGTATGTCTAGCTTAGATTTGGGGAAAAATTCATATATGCACACACACACACACACACACACACACACAAACATATACACACATATTAATCTACTTTTTGTATTTGTATATGTGGACTTCTTGCCATAGCCACTATCAAAATCTAATCCAGCTGAGAGAAACAGATTCTCATCCTTACATTAGTTCCTCTCAAAATAACTAAGCAGAGTTAAGACATACTTCTTTCAAAGTACCATGCACTCATTCTCAAGTGATTACGGAACTAAGAATTAAGAATTGGATTTGAAAACAGTAAAATTGCTCCTAAGATCACAAGTCACACATGTTAATAAATTATTGCCAAAATAGAAACCAGAAGGCAGCATAGTCACTGTGGTAGCTAACAGTGTGCTAAGCACAGGCTTGTGATTTACCATAAATCAATTTGTACAATAATTAACTAAATCTAAATTTAGCTCTAGCTTCCTCTTCTCTTCTTATACCTCTCTGTTTACTTTTACCATTAGAGAGCATTGGCTTTATTATGCATGTTCTGTCTGACTCTTAAGCGCCTTCTTTAATTGCTGGCCAAGTTGGTAAGTACTCATATTTCCATGACAAAATCATCAAGAAAAAACAAGTCCTTCATTATCCTAAGCAAATCATAGCCATCCCAAATGCCTTTAATGGCTGGGGATAAAGACAACATTTTAATACACATTGAATGGAATGGAGGATCATATGGTATGGGAGACTTGTTTTGATATTATTTTGTTCTATTATTACTAATCTAGAGACATCAAAAATGATAGACTGTTGAAAATCATGATACAACTACTGTAAAATTAACAACACTTAGTACGTTTTTAAAATCTAAATTCCTTGGCTGTCAATTTAGTCACTTCACCTAGAGTCATAGCAATCATCATTATAATTTATAAAAATCTTGGTGCAGTAAAGCTTCTATGACTAGTGATCACATTATCACAAGAAAAAAATCAGTATAAAGTTACAAGCTTAGCTGGAGAGATGGCTCAGTGGTTTAAAAGCACTGACTGCTTTTCTGAAGGTCCTGAGTTCAAATTCCAGCAACCACATGATGGCTCACAACCATCCCTAATGAGAACTGATGCTCTCTTCTGGGGTGTCTGAAGACAGCTATAGTGTACTTACATCTAATAAATAAATAAATCTTTAAAAAAAAAGTTACAAGCTTAGTTCACCTATGAACAAAGGCACAAAACACATTCTTAGGATATTTGCAAATCTGGGGATGTAAAAATAAAAAGGATACTATCCAATGACTACATTAGATTTGTACCAGTAAATACAAGGTGTTTTAACATTAGCTATCCAATCTTCATATTCTCATCTTAAGATTGTAAGAGGGGAAATACCACATGGACATGCTTATGCAGATAGGCAAAATCTGTTAAAAATTTAAAATTACAAAAAATCTTAGAAGATGCTAGGGAAATTCCTAAAAAATGAAATACCTGCAGAACTATATTGTAAACACTATGCCTAATTTGAGAGTGTTCCCTCTCAGACCCAGAACCAGGAATGGTATCTAGAATTGCTTCTAATGGGCAATGATACCATAGGTCATCGGTATAACGAGGGTATAGTACGCGACTCTGTAGGTTGTATTAAAGGTCAAAGAAAATACCTAAGAGTTTGCTGTTGAAACATTTGTATTGGCAAAATTTTAACAATGCTGTAAGACATAGACAAAGAATCAATTGAATTTTATATATCTCTAGTAAGTCACCAAAATCATTTTGAGTATCAAATACTGTCATACTTTTACTAATAGATCACAAACTGTGACAAATTGGGCAGGATTTTAGTGAATGGTATCACAGAACCAAATAAATGTTAATATGGAGTAGAAAAACCAATACTGTAAAGATAAAATATATAAGCTCATTCCATTTAGTCATAAGCTAAACATCTACCACTGCAGTATCATGTGACCATTTAACTCATATATTTATATGGACATCAGTGAATGAAAATTTTAAAATATTCATGCACATAGATATTAGAATATTAGCCTTCAATAATTAAGATAGCCTGCCCCTGAGACAAGGACAGATGGTGCCCTAAGAATCAGAGAGCTATGCATATGTGGATATTTTAAATAAAATTGTGAATGAAGATTCATACGGAAATAATTATAGGAAAGATCAATTTTTTCAAGAAATAGAAAAAAAAGTAAGTCTTTCTAAGTTTTGTGTAGGTACATGAAAAACTCAATACTTATGTAACAATCACACTATATAAAAAGGAACACAAGAGGATTTTAGGCTTACATAGGAAAACCCTTATGAGAAAAAAATCATATGAGAGTAACATACAATGAAATTTCCCTAGAACAATGGCTATGTAGCCCAGGCTAACCTCATATTTGCAATAATCCTGTTATTACAACAATCTCCCAAAGCTCCGAGTTTAATTTTTAATTAAACTTCTAAACTAGAAGAATATGTTAATGCTTTCAGAAAAAAGAGAAAATCTAAATACAACAGAAAAATCACTCAAACATAAATGAGTCCTTTGCTCTTTAATCATTAAAGGCAACACAGACAAAATAAGCAGTTGTCACAGGATATAGAAGAAAGATAATGCCAACATGTGATATTAGAAAGGAATCAGGCCACGCACACACAACAATTCGAATAGGCAAATGGGCACTTGAAAAAGGACAGAATACAAGCGTCTAGAACACAACATCGATCTTACTGGCAAACAAGGGTCTCCAGAATAGTATCATAGTTCTTAACATCCAAAGCCTGTGATGACTCTTGGGCGGGTCTCAGAGACCTGTTGCCGGAGCGATGGCCGCCATATTCCCAGAATCCATTGGAATCGCCTCCAACCTTTACCTGGCTATACGTCAGCAGTCATATAAATACAAGGAACATTCCTTTCTCGCTCTCTGTCTCTCTCTTCTCTCTCTTTCCGCGCTACTGCCCCCTCTCTCCCTCTCAATTAAACCTCGTACATGGAACTGTTCGGGCCTAGTGTGTGATGCTTTCTGACAAGGTCTCCGCCGGTTCCCATCAATAATGACATGCTACAGCGACTAGTATCTCAGCAAAAGGAGGAGCTAGAAACACAAGCTTGTTCTGTTTGTGTTGGCCCCCAGGGATGCTGTAAATGCTGTGTGTGATGTGCATAGATCTTTAAAGGTCTTTAGATGTGTGTAGTTGACCCCAAATTCTACTGGTGCACATGTACAGTGGTAAAGTACTGGTGAGAGTACCTAAGACAGGTGTGTAAAGATGACTGTTGTGCGGGATTACAGCTGCTATCAAACTACTTGGTTTTCTAAAGCCAAGCAAATAAATTGTTGTGATACCACTGTACAAGAAAATAAAACACAGCATCAAAAAGGAAAAGAAAACAAAATGAACCTAAAGCCATACGTAATAGTTGACTTACTCAGTCAAAATACTAATACAGAAAACCATTTAAACCACAAATTCTATAACAGAATCCAAACTGATCAAACTGAACTATGATATTGAAGGTTATGTACTGACTCTTTTTGTGTTGGAGAATATTTTAAAATCCTGGGATTGGTAAACTCAGGAGCAGAGCCAAGCAGGTGCTGCTCCCTGTGAGCCCCTTCTGGCTCCTTTGATCTCTGATTGTCAGCACTTGGTCCCAAGGCCCATAGTCTTGATTTTGGAATCTCCATATTTGAAGTACTTCCTTTCCTTAATCTACTATCCACTTCTGGGAAGGGGCACCTACCCCACCACTGGGAACTGTAGTAACATACAGATAGGTTTTGTTGTTTTTGAATCTCAAAGAAATTGCTATTTAAAAATAAAACAAAAGTTACTCTGGAAATCGCCTTCAGGGCACTTCAAACCTTTCTTTCAACTGAGAAGAAAAAGGTTTCCAAAAGTAGACTTTTTTTTTCTTGTCTTGTTTCAATGAGATCTTACACAAAATAAATATGGAAAGAAAAAATATTAAAAGCTATGTTTTTCTTTTGTTAGCTTAAAAAAAATCAAATACAACTGGTGTCTCTCTCTCTCTCTCTCTCTCTCTCTCTCTCTCTCTCTCTCTCTCTCTCTCTCCCCCCTGCTCTCCCTGATTTCTTCTGTCAAATTTTCTTTAAAAAATGTTTCATAAAAGTGGACAGAAGCTTATTTTGCTTCTGATTATTGAAAAATGAAATATTTACATTTTGTGTGGCTACACTTTGACAATTACATAATCCATATGATTTCTTTGATAGCTAAGGAAAATAAATACATCCTAATCCATACTCAGAGATGAGAAGATTATAGTAGCATGGAATTGGATGTAATTTGATTTTAGATAGTGTGCATGTGGCTTTGTAAGCAGGAATCCCTCCAATTAGAGGGACGCAGGCTTTGCTCCTAGAACAAAGCATATACACACTTCCTTGAATTATTTTATCTTTTGCTCTTCAACACAATTAGATGCTGTGTTTGGACATCTACATTTTCTTATTTTTTTTTCCTATAGCTTCATTTGTTTTCTTATAAACCCCATCGCTCTTTTTTTTTTCTTTTTTTCTTTTTTTCTCACAAAACGTATCTGAAAAAAAGCACATTCCGACAAAGCATAGATTAAAACATCCATTTCCTCTTTTGTAAGTAAAATTACTATTCTTTAGAAGAAAAATTACTTTAATACACATGATTTTCATCTCCTAACATAATCCAGATCTTGCCTATAAAATGATAGGAGAGTTTGTTCTAAAACTTATGCTTAATTTTGGCATTCTGTTAGTAAATTCTTTTTTGAGTACATCATTTTCCCCTTCTTTCTTTTATGTCACTCCTACCCCTTCTCCCCCAGCTCCTTGATTGAACCCAGATCTTCCATAGGCTAGGCAAGCAATTTATCTCTGGCTCATATCCCTAATCCAGTTCTGTTTTGGTTTTGGTTTCTTTTCCTTTGGGGTATTAATAGTCCCTAATACTTGGCAGGAAACAAGTTACTAGGCTGAGAGAAGTGGATGCTGTTAACTGTAGGTAAGAGTATCCCTAGGGGCTTTTCCTGAAATGAGAAGCTCTGTTTGGTTTCTTAATGAAAGACTGCTTCACTAGGTGCGTGTGTCATCCTTTACTTTCACACATTGTTTCCAGTAAATATTGAATAATGTATTATGCTCTATCTACACCTATAATAAATAGTTTACAGGCACTTTTGGAAGCATTTGCTACAATTTAGTCACAAAGATTAAGCTAATTAAGTACTGTTCATAAACAAAAACTTATTGGTAACCACAGCATGCCTTAAATCCTGTGGAAATCATTTTGTTAGTTCCAAAAGAAATATAGTCTGATATTCATGTGCAATGAGGGGCTTTATATTGATAGGATGAGTAACAGGAAGTTCTATTATCTGATAACAATAAGAAAATTGTCTAAAAAATTATATAACATGGCATATAATTTTAGATACATTTGAAGTAATTGCAGTTGAAGTGTTCCATTTATGTTTTCAAAACTATTAAACAATGGTGCACTTTCTGAGTTTTCTGTGGGTTGACAATACAGCTACTTCAAAACAGTTCCCCCATTAAACTGTAATTCTTGTATAATATACCAGGAACTTGCACCTACAAAGAACAAAGTGTGAGGTCCTGTTGGGTTTAAGTCTTAAAGTGCTTCTAGAAAATACATTAAGTCACCTATGTTATTAGAGACATTTTCCTGAAATTTCTATACATTTCTATGAAGAAACAAGTTTGTAGACCATCCATGACATTACATCAATCAAGACCACGCATAAGGGATATATGCCTGTGCTTCCTATGACATGCACACATACTGTGTGTTTGGCTACTAATGATAAAAATGTACAATGTTTGGAAAGTAAAATGAAAATGCCAGCCTATACACATGTGGGAATCTTTGTAGACTCATCTCTGGAAGTATTCCCCAGAAGGGGAGCACTAAACACCAACGGCATTTCAAGGATGCAAAAAAAAAAAAAAAAGAAAAGAAATTAAAATTTATAAAAATCACAAAAGAGTCAAGACTCTTTCAACTCTATATGAGAAAAAAAAAAACTCTATAAAAGAGAGTAGCATCTAGAAACCAGAGTCCTACTATTGTGTTTCCATTCTTTTACATCATTAGTTAAAACTAGTCGAATACCATACAGTCTATGTCCTTTGTCTTTCAAAGCAGGATGTAGAAGAGATGGTCTTCATGGCCATCTCTGCTTTCATGCTCTAGGCTTCCAATTGTGTTCTGGAAAGAAACTGACAGTCTCTAGCAGTAGAAGAGCTGCTGTCTTACGATGTCATGACCTTTATTAGTGGTGTTCCCATAAACCTGAGATTGCCAGAGCACTGAGTGACCGGCTTCTCCCTCCCCTGAATGACTCATTTCTCATGGCATTCAGGGATCTGAAGAAGCCCCCCTCCCCTCATCATAATGGCCATGTCCAATTTCTTCATCTAACTGCCCAGCTTATATTCTCTGTGCATTACCAATTTCACTCTTCTTCCAGGAGCTCCTAGCTACCAGGTATTTAATAAAACATTTTGAAGATTTTGTGAGTTTTCCACTCTCATTGGCATAGATTCTATGGTGACAGCAACTTTTTTTTTTCCTGATGCTACTTTTAACTCAGATGGTGTTTGAAATAAAAAACTCCCTATTAGGTAAAGTATAAATTGATGTTATTTGTTGAGTTATGGATGCTTTCAACAAGAAGTCAGCCCATTAGATCAATGAGGTAAGATTATACTGGAGAAAGACTTATAGAAAAGGTAGGGCATGGATGTCACACAGGATCTTCTACCATAATAACTATTTCTGTGTCAGCACTGTTGAATTAGGTAGTCATGAGTCATGTATGGCTTTTGTGGATATAATATTCTGCTACTAATGGCAGAAGAACTAATTCACTGTGTTTGCATTTCTATTGAAATGTGAATAGCTACATTTGGCTAGTGACTACTGTTGCACACTGTCCCAAAGAAATGTGAAACTTACTCTAAAACTAATGGGGGACTTCACAGTACAATGTGATAACAAAAAAAGGATACTGAAATCGGCCTTAGAACAAGGTGAACTAGAGAGAAAATGCAAAGCACGGGAAGCCAAAACTTTTAAAACTATGAATGCAATAAACCAAAGACCTGAATTCAGGCAATGTGAGTTCCGGTGATGGGAAAAAAAGTAAGTGGGACACATTAAAAATCAAATTTAACAGAATTTTCAAATTGTTATAAAATAAATATTTTTCAAATTGTTATAAAATAAATATTTTTCTCCCAGTCTTATAGACAGCCACCTGAACAAGCAAACATCTATAGGAGGGAACACATTTTTATTCTGAGTTCACTTTCAAACAGTGAGCCCCTATGTATTACAACACAGGAGACAGTTCTCCCCGACATTGGCAACTCGTTTTATGTAGTTGGCAGGTTTCAATGAGTCTGGGCATGAATAAACCCTGGCTACAACACCAAATAAAAAAGCTCATGAACTTCCGCCTTTAAAGATGAGGAAGAAAAATAACTGTCAGATATAAAAAAGCCAAAGAGTGATTTAATATTTAGCCAACGAAGAAAGTTTGACCCCCCTTGAACTATTAAATTCTTAATACAACAAAGTTTTATAATGGAACAGTTACAAAGTAGAAGCAAATAAAATTTATTGGCAGACTAAGGCTTTTTATTTTTACATTGGTACTTTAAAGAGAGAAGAAATATATACTGTGTTTAGGTTCTGTAATAGGCATATTAAAGCCAAACATGTAGTTACAGATCCCAAAAGAGAGCTTGCCGGGCTTATGCTTTGAATAAAAGTGTCTATACCTCAAACAGTTAAACTCCATATGGACATCTGCTAATGATTTCCAAGGAGACCCAAGGCAAATTGAAAAGCATGAGTTTTAAAATAAATGCATTCTTTGGAACTTTTATTTATGTATATAAACAATGCATTCCAATCCAAATCATTTCTTCCACTACCATCCCTTGTCTTCCTTCCATCAAAATGAATCTCGCTTCCTTCCTCCCACCCAGTGCCCATTGGACTACAAGTATTTTTCATTTGCTTGCTTTATTTCTGGTTTTGCCTTGTTACCCATTGGGTTTGAACAAGGCCACTCTTGCAGTATGGTGGCTTTTCATGAGAATATCTTCCAAGGGATATTTGGTCCCAGTTGGTGGCACTGTTTGGAGAAATTAGTTGGTTCATCCTTGCTAAAGGAAGTATGTCCCTGCGAGTAGGCATTCTTTGCTGGGTTAGCGTAATGTTTGCTTCAAGCTTAAGGCTTAAGTTGTGAGCTTTTATTACTTCCTGATCCTGCCAACATAGATGCTGCTGGCTGTTATGCCTCCCCATCTTGATGGACTCTTAACTTCTGGAGTAAACCCAGCAAACTCTTTTGCCCCTATAAGTTGCTTTTGGTCAAAATGTTTTATCACAGCAGTAAAAATGTACCTAAAACCCTTGGGCCTGAGTGTGAAGCTACACATAGAACATGGGAAGCTCACCAGTGACTCTATCCATCACTGGAGACACAACTACTTCTTTGATAGTGCAGTGGCTATTCCTGGTTGTCAACTTGACTATGTCTGAAATGAACTACAATCCAGAATTAAAAGGCTCACCTGTGGCCCTAATCTGGAGGCTGAGATATACAAGTTTCTGACCTGAATCTTGGCATGGAGACCTTGAGGAATAGTGGCTATGAATCCCATAGGATTAACATAGAAAGCTCTATGAGTTCAAGATCATCTGGGATTAAGGGTTTGGTGGCATAGTGGCTATGAATTCTAGAAGATTAAGACTGGAAGATCTACGAGTTCAAGCAAGGTCATCTGGGGTTAAAGGTGTGGTGGCACACACCTTTAACCTGGGCCACACTTTTTGCTGGAGACCTATATAAGGACATTGGAAGAAAAAAGACTCTCTCTGCTTCACTTGCTTGCCTTGTGGGACTGAGCAACTGCTGGATCCTTGGACTTCCATTCACCGCTGCTGCTGACTGTTGTTGGGAGTTGATTGTTGAGAGTTAGACTAAAAACTATAAGTCATCAATAAATTCCTTTACTACATAGAGACTACCATAAATTCTGCGACTCTAGAGAACCCTGACTAAGACATATGGCAACCCTCAACTCTGTAGACTAGGCTGGCTTTGAACTCAGAAATCCACCTGCCTCTGCCTCCCAAGTGCTGAGATTAAAGGCGTGCGCCACCACGACCCAGCAAGTTGTCTTATTTTTAGCAACATAAATTTTTACTATATTTGTTGTGTTTCAGATCTGGAACAAGAGGCTGAGGTGCATATTTTACATATCAGATCAGACCAGGGCTTAAAGTTCTCTCAGCATCCCTCAGTCCTTACCTAGCATACCCTGTTCCCACCCCTGAACTTTTCAGCCTACAGGCTAGGTTGCCCTTCCCTCAAAGGCTCTTAGCTATACATTTTGGTCTGTTCTTTCTTTCCCCCTTTTCTTTTTCTCTGTGCAAAGAAGCTATCTCTCTATCCCTCTCTTTCTATTCCCCTCTCCTCCATATCCCTGGTCATGGAAATGTCCCTAGCTTCCTTCCTTGAGCTCACCAGACTGAACGAAGCATTCCAATAAGCCTGTCTTTATATATGTATTAATCTGGCTTGAATTGGCTTATTTTACTGGCAAAGAAACAACATCAATATTCAGTATTATATAGAATTAAAATTTCTAAAGAAGTATTTAAGTATTAATTCTTTAATTATTTTTATTTGGTAGAATGACTTTATTATAATTAACTCATAAATAAAATCATTGCACAGCCAGATTAAACTTCCCAACCAAACACTGGACCATCCCCAAACACTATGAATCTTAGTGAATTTCTACACAGTTTGAATGCATTGCCTTTCTGAAGGCATGGAGCTTCATTTAGGGGTTTTACATTTATGCTGTTATATTTTATGCATTTATCAATCACAATCAAACATCAACAAAAAAAATCTATGACAGAGTTGAAATTAGAAAAACAACAGACAACAACAAAAAAGAGTTTTGTATTCTCTTTCCTGAGTTGTATGTCCTTTTCTATATCCTGTCCTTAATCATAAATTAATACATTTTCCTGGTAATCTTTCTAACTAATACACTTCACCTACACTTATATTGGTTTTTACAATACATGTATATATTATGAGAATAAGATCCTATAATACAATGAGGGATGGGGAATATATGGGTATTGGGTTTTTTTTTCTTTCTTTCTCTCTTTCTTTCTTTTTCTTTTTGAGTTTAGGTGAAGCAATTTCCATGCCCATCTAAAAACTCAAGTAAATAACACATCTTTTGCAGACCTATTGTTTGGTTGTTTTTTGGTGTGTTTATTTGTTTGTTTGGTCAAGGTCTCACTGTGTATCTCTGGCTGGCCTAAAAGTTGACTTGTATACCAGGTTGGCCTTTAATTCACCCAGATCTGTCTGCTTCTGCTTCCAGAATCTTGGAATGACAGGTGTGTACCACCACAACCAGTAAGCCTACATTAAAAGGCAAACAGGCATTAGAGAATCTCAGACTTTGTGCATATTTATATAATACATATAATATATGTATTGTATTAATATAGATATTATATTTTTAAACACGTTATCACAAGCTCTGTATATCTTATTAGAGATAAATATATTTTATTTGTTTATTGTCTTGTTTGCTTGTTTGTTTGTCTGTCTATACTTCCCTTTGCAGAACCTTAGAGATTCCTATACATTCTGTCACTCATCTACACTTAGTAGAAGAATCTGGAACACCGAGTTAGCTTTGAAAGATTAGCTCCTAAGAGAGAGAGTTGTAACTTGCACATTACTAACATGTAAATTGGTCTGCAGTGCTTTGAAGTAATAAAATTTGTGTGCTTTCAAACTGAATTAACCAGACCTAAATATATAGTAATAAATTTTCAGAAAAGGCAACCCTGGTGAATAACACTAAAGACAAATGGTCAATGAAATTCTCTAAATTAATCTTTATTCATGTCACTGTTTTTCTCAGTTCACTCATATAACATCTATGGCAAGAAATAAACAAGGAAGGAATAAAATTTCTGAGACAAAGCTCTCAGCCCTTGTGATTTACTCAAAGAGAGAAAGACTTTATTTGGGCTCACAGTTTCAGTTATGTGCACCCATGGTCATGTGCTTCCATCGTTTTGAGCCTACATTGAAGGAGAGAATCATGGTAGAGTATAAATTGTAAAGCAACACTGCCCATCTCACAAAGAGTAGGGAACAAGTGAGCAAGAGACAGACTCATGGCCTCCATCCAGGGTGCACCACCAGTGACCTGACTTGTCCCCATAAGCTTTGCCATGTTCAAAGATTCAGTGACCTCCTGGTATCACACAGGCTGTCCGACAAGCCTTCAACATATGGCACTTAGGGGACATTAATGAAACAAACCATAGCAGAAGTCTGGTCTCAGCAAGCTGCCTTCAAAAACACACTCTGGACCATATCTACATAGTCCTCAAAGGGGTGAAAATGAAATACATTCAATTAATACCTAAGTCAAGAAGAATGACTTTGAGAGGTTGAAAAGGTAAATAATTCTATTTGAATCT